>PVHT020000195.1:3735473-3758920 GCA_004024745.2 Catagonus wagneri
TCTCTCTCTCTCTCTCTCTCTCTCTATCTAATCTAATCTATCTATATATCTATATATCTATTTTTTTTTTTTGTAAAAGGGCTTTGTGTTGTTACTTGAGTATAAAATGCTGACTTCAGGGAGCCTGCGGTTTCGCTCTTGGGCAGGGATGCCTGAGACTGAAGAGAGAAGCCAAGGCAGGGCTAACATCCTCACATACGCAGGGTGGGTAGTGGCGTCCAAGGTGGAGAAGAGGAGCGTGGAAGTACATGGCTCAGAGAAGAACGTGGGGGAGAGATTCAGAGGAATTAAAAAAAAAAAAAAAAAGTGTTTTGAGGGGACATACACTGTGTGCTGTGCAATGGAAGTTCCTTATTCATCTCCTCAGGGGGCGATCAGTAAAATTTTCATGAGCTTTTTGGTGCGAATGAATTCTGGATGGCATCTGCAAAGATTTGCTCAGTCCTCCTTGTGTCTAGAGAACAGTGGCCGCCCTCAGTGAGGGAGGTGACAGGGGCTTTCCTGCCCCTTTGTTTCCACTTTTCTTGTACCGCGTGGAACACAGGCTAGACGCTCAATAAATACTTCTGATTTGAATACATTTTCATTTTTCCAGCTTGACCTTTTTTTGTGTGATTTCAGAGTTATCTCAGTGAATTTTATTACATTTATAGTTGTACAATGATCATCACAACCCGATTTTATAGCATTTCCATCCCAAACCCCCAGCCCATCTCCCCCCACCCCCGAAACCTGTCTCCTTTGGAAACCATAAGTTTTTCAAAGTCTGTGAGTCATTATCAGTCCTGTAAAGAAGTTCATTGTGTCCTTTTCTTAGATTCCACATATAAGCGATAGCATATGAAATTTGTGTCTCACTAACTTCATGTAGCATGATAATTTCTAGGTCCATCCATGTTGCTGCAAATGTCATTTTTCATTCCTTTTTATGGCTGAGTAATATTCCATTGTGTCTATGTACCACATCATCTTTATCTACTCCTCTGTTGGTGGACATTTAGGGTGTTTCCATGTCTTGGCTATTGTGTGTAGTGCTGCAATGAACATTGGAGTACGTGTGTTTTTTTGAGTCATGGTTTTCTCTGAATAGATGCCCAGGAGTGGGATTGCTGGATTAAATGGTAGTTCTATTTTTAGTTTTTTGAAGAATCTCCATAACTGTTTTCCATAGCAGTTTCACCAATTTACATTCCCACCAGCAGTGTAAGAGGGTTCCCTTTTCTCCATACTCCTTGCAGCACTTGTTGTCTGTAGACTTTTTGATGATGGCCATTCTGGCTGGTGTAAGGTGGTACCTCCTAGTGGTTTTGATTTGCATTTCTCTAATAATGAATGATGTTGAACATCTTTGCATGTGTTTTTTGGCCATCTGTATGTCTTCTTTGGAGAATTGTCTGTTCAGATCTTCTGCCCATTTTTTGATGGGGTTATTTTTTTGGTATTGAGCTGCAGGAGGCTTTAATATATTTTGGAGATGAATCTCTTGTCAGTTGCTTCATTTGCAAATATTTTTTTCCCATTTTGTGGGCTGTCTTTTCATTTTGTTTAGGGTTTCCTTCGCTGTGCAGACATTTTTAAGTTTAACTAGGTCCCATTTGTTTGTTTTTGTTTTTATTGTCTTTAGGAGGTGGATCTGAGGAGATAATTGCTGTGGTTTGTGTTGGAGAGCATTTGGCCCATGTTTTCCTCTAAGAGTTTTATAGTATCCAGTCTTATATTTAGGTCTTTAATCCATTTTGAGTTTATTTTTGTGTGTGGTGTTAGGGTCCGACTTCCCTTTGAAACTCATAATTTTATCTCCATTTTCCAGATAAGAGAAATGGGAGCCTGAGGTACCAGGTTCTTGTACGCTGTAGGAGAGGGATTACCAGCTTCATGCCAGATGCCATCTTCTACTTCACATTATATGGCAATGCACAGTCACATTTCAGTCACATAGCCTTCACTTTTGTGTCTCATTTTCACTTTTCAACCCAAAGATTACGTGTTACGTTTGGGTGGTGAAACAGGGGGCCAATATTTGCCTCAAAGAAAGTAAACAAGTTCCCGTTGTGGCTCAGCAGTTAACCAACCCAACTAGCATCCATGAGGATGCGGGTTCAATCCCTGGCCTTGCTCAGTGGGTTAAGGATCTGGAGTTGCTGTGAGCCGTGGTGTAGGTCTCAGACGTGGCTCAGGTCCCATGTTGCCATTGTGTAGGCCGGCAGCTACAGCTCCGATTGGACCCCTAGCCTGGGAACCTCCATATGCCGCAGGTGTGGCCCTAAAAAGACAAAAGAAAAAAAGTAAACTTCAGTCTTTGTTGAAATTTTATCCCTTTTCCACTGTGGTTCAATAGTAGAAGATTGATGCCTAAGAATGTGATGGTAAAAAAAAAAAGTGTGTTTCACATAAGCTTGCTTAAGGGTGCTAAAGGAATTTTGAAATATTTGAACCTATCAGGATTTCTGCTGACACTCTTATCAGTGTTTGCTGGGCTAAGTGGTTAGTGATGATTCTCTCTGTTCTTTGATACACAGTGGACTTTTGGAAAGGGGGCTCACTGTAGAATAGAATGCCGTGTTTAAGTGTTAAAACCACTAGAGACACCAAGATCTTGTCTCTTAAAGCAATGCAGAAAGCTCACAATGAAAGAAACCTTAGAAATGAGGAAGCTGAAGCCCCCATAGAGACTGGATTTGGTCTGGAGCCCAGATCTCTTGAGACCTAGCTTGATGATCTTTTCATCAGACAATCTGATTGCATTTGGTGAGGTAAAGGGTGTAACTGAGAGGTGGGAGGGGAAAGGGAGAGGGATAAACTTAATATTTCACCTTTCCCTTTTGGTAACCATTAGTTTTCTATGTCTATGAATCTGTTTTTGTTTATAAATAGATTCATTCGTATTAATTTTTAGATCCCACATATAAGTGATATAATTGTCATTTTCTGACTTTCTTCACTTAGTATGATAATCTCTAGGTCCATCCATGTTGCTACAAATGGCAATATTTCATTCTTTTTTATGGCTAATATTCCATTATATATAAGTACCACATCTTTTTTGATTGATGGATGCTTAGGTTATTTCTATGTCTCCACTATTGTAAATTGTGCTTCTAAGAACATTGGGGTGCATATATCTTTGCAAATTACTGTTTTCTCCAGGTAAATGTCTAGGAGTGGTATTGCTGGATCATATGGTAATTCTAAATTTATTTTTTTAAGGACCCTCTATACTGTTCTCCATAGTGGCTGTACCAGTTTAAGTTCCCACCAACAGTGTAGGAGGGTTCCCTTTTCTCCACACCCTCTCCAGCATGTTATTAGTAGGCTTTTTGATGATGGCCATTCTGACTGATGTGAGGTGATACCTCACTGTGGTTTTGATTTGCATTTCTGCAGTCATCAGCGATACTGAGCATATTTTCATGTGCCGGTTGGTCATCTGTATGTCTTCTTTGGAGTAATGTTGATTTAGATCTTCCGTGCATTTTTTGATTCAGTTAATTGTGGTTCTGACGTTGAATTGTATGAGCTGTTGATATATTTTGGAAATTCAGCAAGAGGGGAGAATCTTGACCCTGGGCGCTGTGGATCCTCAGAATAAGGAAGGACAATCAAGATTGCAGGTTGTACAACTGCGAGAGCGCAGAGCTGCAGGAATGCAGTGCTTTGGAAATGGGAGGACCATAGAGAAGGCCCCCTGGCTGGTAGAAATGATCGTGGTTAATAGGCACAGCTGTACCCTGCCCAGATCAGTGCCCTGTGGTTGAGATCAGTGGTCCTCAACCAGTGATGAGGGAGCACTGCTTCCCAGAAGCCTCAAGATTCAGCAAGGAAAAATAACTTGGCCCTGCTCCAGCACTGGGAGACTGGGAAGCAACACTATGAAACTGATGCTTTACTTTCTGTCAGTATCAATTCAGGTGAGTGGTGCTCGAGACAGACTTCTTTTGTTTTACACCAAGCCATGTCATTGTAGCTATTGGCTGAGTCTCCAGACTGGTTTTATTAATAACAATGTAATGGTATTAACAGCTGCTGTTTACTTAGTGCCTACTGTTATGAATCGGATGTGTCTCCTCAAAATTCCTATGTTGAGGCCCTACATCCCAAAGTGATGATATTTAGACCTGTGGTCTTTGTGAGGGAATTAGGATTAGATTAGATTATGAGGTGGGGCCCTCATGATGAGATTAGTGGCTTTACAAGAAGAGGAAGAAGCAGCTCTCATTCCCCTTCTCTGCGCATGTGCACTGAAGAAAGGCCGGATGAGGACATAGTGAGGAGCTGAGTATCTGCACCTCAAGGAGAGAGTTCTCACCAGGAATTCCATCAGTCGGTGGCACCTTGATCTTGGACTTGGCAGTCTCCAGAACTGTGAGAAGATAAATTCGTGTTATGTAAGGCACCCAGTCTATGGTATTTTGTTAAGGCAGCGTGAGCTGACTAAAATAGCTGCCACATGCCAGGAACTTTCCACACGTTGTTTCAACTAGCCCTCTGAACAACTAGGCAAGGTAGCTATTTCTACTTAGCGAAGTGAACAGAAACAGGGAAGTTCACCAAAGTCACACAGCCTGTGGGAAAAAATAATATAAAATAATATAACAGTGCTTAGTGTGGTGTCTAGGACAGAACAGGCGCTTAATAAAGAACCTCATGACTCAAAACTTGTGTTTTTTTTCAGTGTACCTTCAGGCTACCCCTTTGTCCCAGCATGTCAGCTGTCTCTATGCTTTACCCTCCATGGCTACCACCCAACACAGATTCTCACTCAACTCTGACAGAAGGGAAATGAATCGTGTTCAGCCAAAGGTGGTTCCGAGCCTGGATGGAGAGCCAGCTTCACGATTCCTTTAAGTTTCTCCTCTGAAGTAAGAAGCCTTTGACATAGAACCAGTAGGGGTGGAATCCTGGTCAGGAAACTGGGGTGTGTGTGTCGGGGGAACTTTTCTTGAGGTGCTCCTCCCCTAACACCCCAAGCAGCACACACTCCTGCTGCCTGTCAGCATCCTTGGAGAGAAGCCCGGGCAGTCACGGGGAGCAGCCAGCTGAGAGGATGGAGCCCACATTGAAGCTGGGTTCACAATGCCAGGGGCCGGGCGCAGACTCTGAGCCCCTCCTTGGAGAAATGTCAGTCCCAGACCTCACCTCCGAAGAATGACCAGAGTACAGGGCCTTTTGTTGCAAGTCCTATTCTGAGCCCACACAAACGTGAGGTGTGCACGGAGCGAGGTACGTTTCCCCCAGCACTGGCCAGATCTCCACACCATGTCTGGCATTCCTGTCCGTCCCCATCTGCTCTCCAGGGGCTCTGGGGTCCAGAGGCAGGAGTGCGGAGGACCAGGAGGAAGAGAGGAGGTGGAAATGGAGGGACAGGGACAGGAGGTGTTCAGACACTTCAGGACCTGGGGAGAAGTGGAGAAAGGGTTTCACGGTAAAACCAAGAGCAGCCAGAGCCATGGATCCTCCCTTTTGGGGGCGGCGCGGGGGGGAGGCTCTGTTGCTGCATTTGAATGCACTAATTTGTCAATAGCAATTAAATATTTTAAATAGATTTTTAGTTTTGGAATCCCTGCCTCAGTCTTAAGTGAAGACCTCCAGGAAATGGTGAGGAGGCTGTTCGCAGCTACGAGCATAAAGGAGTCTAAGAAAGCCAACAGGCAAGAAATAAAGTCCAGGGTTAATAAAGAGCAACTTTACCATAGACTTCGTCTGTGAAAACGTCAGAAACAAATTTCCTGGGCAGATTTTCATTTCTCTTTCATGCTAGGGATACGGCAGCTCCTCTCTTCTAATTAGCATTGCTAAAACACCACAGCAAGATGGGTGACTAGAATCAAGGCTTTCATCTCCTGTCGCGTTTGTCCATGGAGCTGCCATAGCAATCAGTGTCTGCATAGCCTTATTCCTTGACGACTTGGTGTTCTCTCTGACAGTAAGAAATTCGCTTCCTCCATGGAACAAGTGTCATTTTGTTAAAACTGAGTGCCTCTCATCTCTTCCTTGCAAGTAATGTGCATTTGATCAAAGAGTCTGGATGGTTCACACAGATGTCCCACAATGCTCTTCTCCATAGGAAGCCATTTTTCTTTCCTGAGGCTATTAACTGGCTTACAATAAAAACCTTTAAGCACTCCTCTTTTTTTTTTTTTTTTTTTTTGAGAAAATTGCTCCCAGAATCACTAGGATCGAGCATAGATAATAGAAAGAGACAATAAGATCATCTTGCATGTAATCAAGCTCTCATTTAGACCTTGGTTTGCCTGTCTAACCTGGAGGGTTATGGGGGTGCCCCACGAACCATTCCTGAGATTTAAGTTGCACAGAGAGAATTCATCATTGTTGCCTAGTCATTGATTCTTCTCAGAGGGGGTGATGGATCCAGCCATGTAACAGCTGCGGGCAGGGCAGTGGGTACATCCTTAGGCTGAAAGAGGGCTTACTTTGAACTAACATCAGGGCGTCTCAAACATGGCTGTTGACATTTTAAATGGGATCATTCTTTGCTGCGGGGGCCTGTCCCGTGCATTACAGGATATTTAGCGGCTTCCCTGGGTTCTACCCACTAGATGCCAGTACCCTTCCTCCGGCGGTAACATAGAAAAATATCTAGACACTGCGAAGTATCCCATGGGGGAAATACTGCCCCCTGTTGGAAAGCACTGACCTAAAGCACACACAATTGTTCTGGTGCCCTTGTAGAAGGCTTTTCTTCAAAGGGCTGCAGAACTTTAGGGAGCCACTAGAGGGCGTGCAACTTTAGAGGGGGTATCCCTGAGGGACCCCACGGAAGTGTGGGAGAAGGGTAGGTTCCTTGGGGAGCTGGATGGAACCACTGATGAGAGCAAGGCCTGGGATTCTAAGAGCTTTGAGGAAGCAGCCCCCAGTGAGAACACACCCCTCACCCCAAGAGCTGAGAAGACCCTGCTTTGGGAGGTGACTGAGGCCAGGGATCAAACCCGCATCCTCATCCTCATGGATACTGGTCATAATCCTTTCCGCTGGGCCACAATGGGAATTCCCATAACACGCTTTATTTTAAATTAGGCTGCTGTGATCAGCTGTTGGAGAAAGATCATTCGAGACACTGAGGAAAAACAGCTCTGAGTCAGATGGTGCCCTTTGTACAGATTTTACTCCGTGTCCACATCTCCTCTTGGATTGAAGGAGATCAAGGGCTTCTTTGTTCTGCAGCAATTGGGGGATAATTTGCAGGTCCCAAAGTGTAAGAGGAAACCAGCAAGGAAGGTACTGATGAGTAACTCCGGACCCATTTTTAACTCAAGAGCACATTCTCATACACTGCCTCTCTTGATGTGCAGCCCTGCTCGGTAAGTTGCAAGGGGCAGTTTTTTTGTTTTTCTTTTTTCTTTTTAAGGCCGCACCTGTGACTTATGGAAGTTCCCAAGCTAAGGGTCGAATCAGAGCTGCAGCTGCCAGCCTGCACCACAGTTCACAGCAACGCCAGATCCTAGCCACGTCTGTGACCTACGCTGCAGCTTGTGGCAACGCCAGATCCTTCACCCACTGAGCGAGGCCAGGGATCGAACCTGCATCCTCATGGATACTAGTCAGGTTTGTAACCTGCTGAGCCACAACAGAAACTCCGGGCACTTACTGGATAACCTGCTTTTGCAGAAGCAGAAGCTGCACCTTATAATGGGGTCACATGGGTAGTGATAGGTGGGGCTGGGCTCAGCACCTTGCTCGCTTCCCTGAAATATCTCATACAATCTGGAAGCAGTGCCTGCTGAGTGGGGAAGACTTGGGGGCCAGCACTCATTTCAGGGGTTGCCTATGAAGTTAGTAGGATTTCTTTAGGGCAGGAAAGTGAAGAATCGGACAGAACACAGCGTGGTTTCTAAGATACTCAGAAGCCTGCAGGGTTCCTGCTTACCAAACTGGGCCAACAAACCGGGAAATTTGGAAGGTGTTCTCCAAGTTCTCTTCTGGATAGGCTTTTAAGTCCTTGTAGACGAACTGGCTATTGTAAGTGCAGGAAAGGGTGGGGACAGTTCAGTTGGGGTGAAGTGCAAATCTAAGGGCAGGAATCACAGCTAAGGACCCTGTGGGTGTTTGTTGTGTTTGTACCAGCAACGCTCAGGCATTCCAAAGACTCAAAAGCCATACCTTTCCAAATAAGGAAACAGCCATTTTTAACCAGAACACAATTCTTAGGGCCTAATTTTGCAACAGCATAAGGAATTAGGGAATTAAAATGCAACATGTTTATCCACTAAGCTGCAGTCACATTGCTTCACATGCCAGGTGTGCTTCTGGACATGAGTGACAGAAGCTTGGGTAAGGTGGCGCCCTCAGGAGCTTGAGTCTAAGGAGGGAAAGACATCTAGAGATGGAGTAGGTCCAGAGTGTGTGTGTGTTTGGGGGTCGGGGGTGGAAAGTGGTGACAGAGAAAATTGGTTTGGGGATTTGGGAGGAATCGCAAGAGCATCACAGAGGGGTTATCTTGGAGCTCAAGGTTTTTCCCCCAGTTTTCCTGAGAAATTGACATATAGGCATTGCTTTATAAGTTTAAGGCATACAGAGTGAGGTTTCTTTTAAAAAAATTGTATTAAAGTATTGTTGATTTACAAGGCTGTGTTTGATTTACATATATCGTGAAATAGTTTGTTTTAAAAAGCAACTTTTGGGGGGTTTAATTTACATACCGTGCTCTAAAATCCACTTGTCTTAAGCGTACAGTTCAATGCATTTTAATGAGTTAACAGCACTGTGCCATCTTCACCACCATGCAATTTTGCAAAGGCTCCATCGCCTCAAAAGATCTCTAGTGCCCATTGGTGTCACAGCTCCAGGCAACCATGGCTCGACTTGCTGGGGTTCTGCAAAATCAGTAGGTGCCCGGAGGGGACAGGAGGTTCAGGAAGGGAGGGCGCCAAGGCACAGGTGGACACTGGACTTAATGTGCTTGAGGAAATGCCCGCGGTTTAATAGGGCTGGACCTCAGGGTGTCTGGGGATGATGTGGGGGGCGGTTGGGGAGGGCAGTGGGGGCAACTTTCTGAGAAGGGAGCTCGGAGTGCCATGCAGGGGCCGGACCATGGATAAGCCTTGCATTTCCTACTAAAGAACTAGAAGGCTTTCTTTATTAGATATTTTTTTTTTCTTTTTTTGGACTATCCCCGCAGCACATGGAAGTTCCTGGGCCAAGGATCCAACCCACCCTACAGCAGCAACATGAGCTGCTGCAGTGACAACACTGGATCCTTAACCTGCTGTGCCACAAGGGAACTCTGATGAAATAATTTTTTGTTTTTTTTTCCTGTCTTTTGTCATTTTAGGGCCGCACCCGCGGCATGTGGAGGTTCCCAGGCTAGGGGTCTAATGGGAGCTGTAGCTGCTGGCCTACACCACAGGAATGCAGGATCTGAGCCGCGTCTGCAACCTACACCACGGCTTGCGGCAACGCCAGATCCTTAACCCACTGAGCAAGGCCAGGGATCAAACCCCCAGCCTCATGGTTCCTAGTCGGATTCGTTAACGACTGAGCCACGACGGGAACTCCTCAATTTTATTTCTTACTAGAGGTATTTGCATTTTAAAATTGAGATATAATTTGTATACAACATATACGGATTTGAAGTGTACGATTTGATGAATTTTGATATATGTACACCTGTAAATGCCCTTCTGGTTAACATATAGAACATTTTCATCACCCTTGAGAGTTCCTTTCTACCCCTTCCCAGTCAATGCTTGCCCCCTGCTCCCTGAGGAACCACTGTTTTAGCTGTTCTAAAACTTTATAAATGGACTCATTGTGTAGTCAATGGTTTCTGGCTTCTTGCATAGTGTTCTTCCATGATGTTGAGTGTCTTTTATTGCGAGTAGGATTTTTTTTCCTTTAAATTTTTATTTTTTATTGAAGTATAGGTTTTTTTTCCTTTTTCTAGGGCCGCACCCGTGGCATATGGAGGTTCCCAGGCTAGGGGTCTAATCGGAGCTGTAGCCCCCGGCCTTTGCCACAGCCACAGCAACGCGGGATCCGAGCCGCGTCTGCAACCTACACCACAGCTTATGGCAACGCCGGATCCTTAACCCACTACGCAAGGCCAGGGATCGAACCCGCAACCTCATGGTTCCTAGTTGGATTCGTTAACCACTGAGCCATGACGGGAACTCCCTTGAAGTATAGATGATTTACAATGTTGTGTGCGTTTCTGGTATCCAACAATGTGATACAGCTGTGTGTGTGTGTGTGTGTGTATAATATATACATTCTTTTTCAGATTCTTTTCCATTATGATTTATTACAGGATATTGAATATCTGAGTAGGATTTTTTAAACTGAAATAGTGCTTATTATTATTATAGTTACACTTCCTCATTACAGTTCTGAGTAGGATTTTTTAGAAGTTTTAAGTGTCTTTGATTTTTGGAAAATTGCCCAAGCAATTCATTAACAATATGTTCGTCAGGGAGTTCCCATTGTGGCTCAGTGGTTAACAAGTCCGACTAGAAACCATGAGGTTGCGGGTTCGATCCCTGGCCTTGTTCAGTGGGTTAAGGATCCGGCGTTGCCGTGAGCTGTGGTGTAGGTTGTAGACGCGGTTCGGATCCCACGTTGCTGTGGCTGTGGCGGAGACTGGCAGCTACAGCTCCCATTAGACCCCTAGCCTGGGAACCTCCATATGCTGCGGGTGCGGCCCAAATAAGGCAAAAGACAAAAAAATATACATATATTCAACGGCTGTCGGAGCCCCTGCTACCTGAGAGGCGTAACATGGATGTTGGGGCTACACAGGGAGCGAGGGCCTTAAGGGTTCCCCCTGCATGGAATTTATGATCTGGTGGGAGGAGGCTGGGAGTATGAAAAGTATGAAACATTTATAGCAGGCTGTAAACCATTCAAGTTGGTGGTTTTTGTTGGCTGGTTTGGTTTTTTTGGCTGCGAAAAGCTTTATTGTTTCTCATCTTGGGAGGGGGCCCCGTGGTGGTTAAAAGGCCGCCTTGCGGCTGCAGAGAGGGACTTCGGGCAAAAGCCCTGACCCCAGAAGGGCTCCTTAAAGGCCACTGGGCTTGGGAGGCTCAAAGCCCTACTTGAGGGTGAGCCTTTGGAAGAGACACCGCCAGCTCCCTCTGGGGACCAGGTGGGCTGCAGAGGTCGGTCAGGTGGTCGCCCATCTTCTTTTGATGAGCTTCATCTGCTCACCCAGGAAGCAGCTAGCTGGGAGTCTGCTCTGGCAGAACCGGGCATGTGGGTCCAGAAGGGCCTGGGTTGGTTAGCAGGCGGCTTCCAGGGCATCCTGGGATTCACCCATGCATTCTGAGATGGCTCTGCACATCCTGGAAGGGGGCATGGCTGGCACACTGGTTTTGCATTTTCAAGAGATGCTGGGCACCCTCACGCTTCTCCTCGGCCAATTTGCAGCAAAAGTGGCCCAAGTGCTCCAGAGTCATGTCGTTGCAATGGAAATAGAAGCCCAGAGAGAGAGGTGGGTGTTGGAGGCCGAAGGTGCAGGTTGACCAGGTGACTGATGACAGCCTCCACCTGGGCGGAATAATTCTGATGAATCTGGCAGCTCGTGGTTGACGGGCAATAAGGAGCTAAGCTCAGAAAATGGTATTGGCTGGTCCCAGGCTGATGATGGCTGAGTGGTTGGTCCCAAAGGTGGCAAATGGAAAAAAGGTTGGAAGGTGGTGGGAGGCTGGAGCAAGGGGCATCCCTGGGTCTGTTCCACCCAAACACTGGGAAGTAAGAGACACATCTGTGGGACCACAGAGCGCACTGCCTCAAGTTTAGTTTTTAATTCTTGTGAACATTTTATTTTCCCTAAAAATAACTTTATGGAGAGATGTATTTTATGCCATAAAATTCACTCATTGTATGTATACAATTCAGTAATTTTTAGTAATTTTATACTGTTGTGCCACCACCACCATGACCCAATTGTAGACTATTTCCATTGCTCTTAAAAGGTCCCTGTGACCATTTGCAGTCATTCTTCACCCCCATACCCCACCCAAGGCAACCGCTTATTGATTTTCCTTTTCTAGACGTTTCATAAAAATGGAATTAAACAATATGTGTCCTTCTGTGTCTGGCTTTTTCCCTTAGCATGATGTTTTTGAGGTTCATCCATGTTGTAGCATGGATCAGTACTTTGTTCTTTTTATTGCTGGATGGTATTGCATTGTTTGGATAGACCTCATTTTGTTTATCCTTTTACCATTTGATACACATGTGGGTTGCTTCTATAAGTCTTTTATGGACACGTGTCTTGTGTAGACATTTCTCTTGGGTAAATACCTAGAAGTGGAATTGGAGAGTCTTACAGTGACTTTGTGTTCAACTGTTTAAGAAACTCTCAGACTGTAAAACGGTGCACCTGCTTTGGAAAACAATCCTACCAGCAGTGTATGAGAGTCCCAGTTTCTTGACATTCTCATCTACACTGGCTATTGTCTGTTTTTTAATTACAATTCTAGTGGATGTGAAGTGGTATCTCTTCTGGTTTTGATTTGCATTCTCCTAAAGACTGTTGAGTGTCTTTCATCTGCTTATTGGCCAATTGTCTATCTCCTCTAGGGATCATCATTCAAATCTTTTGCCCATTAAAAATTTGGTCATTTGTCTTCTTTCAAATTATTTGTTGTATGAAAGCTCAACATGTATAAAGGACTGGGAAAGTTCAAAGAGTTGGATTTTGAGTACCCGAAGGTGAAATATGTCTATAGCCTGAGAAGGCTGAAGAGGTGGGCATAGTCCTGACCTTGTGGAGCTGCGTTTTCCATTATAGTGGCTCTTAGCCACATGGGGCTGTGGAGCATATGAAATGCGTCTTGTCCAATTTGAGAGGCACTGTAAGCATGAAATACACACCAGAATTCAAACAATTACTAGGAAAAACTAAATGTATATAAATAAGTTTTGAATGTTTTCCTGAGCTTTATTGAGATACAACTGATATATATAACATTGTGTAACTTGAAGGTATATAGTGTAATGGTTTGAGATTATATATATATATATATCAAATAATTACCCACAATAAGGTTCATGAACACATCCGTCACCTCACATGACTGTATATTTCTGTAGTGATAACATTTAAGTTCTACTTGAATTATCGATTACATTTTGAGATGATAATATTTTGGATTGACTAAAATTGAATATAGTAGTAAAATTATTGTTAGCATTTAGAAACTTTTTGAAAAAAGCATGACTATTATAAAATTTAAAATTCAGCAGCTCCCATTGTGGCTCAGAGAGTTAAGGACCTGTCGTCATCTCTGTGAGGATGTGGGTTCAATCCCTGGTCTTACTCTGTGGGTTAAGGATCCGGCATTGTGGCAAGCTACACTGTAGGTCACAGAAGCAGTTTGGATCTGGTGTTGCCATGGCTGTGGTGTACGCCAAAGCTGCAGCTCTGATTCAGTCCCTAGCCCTGGAGCTTCCACATGCTGCAGGTGCAATTGTGAAAAGAAGTAGAAAAATTTTAAATTCAATACATGGTTCCCAATGTTTTCAGTGTATAGCATTGTTTTAGAGCATTGACAATGAGGAATTTGGATCTTCATTTGTAGAGAAATGGGAAGACATTGGTAGATTTTAAGCACAGGGAAATTATGACTACTTTTTTTTTTAAACAGGTGTAGTGGGAATAATTTAGGTGGCAGAATAATTAGGGTGGTCAACTTTGCAGTAGTCCAGGTGAGAGATGATAGTTGCATGATAGTAGTTGGGAAAAATAGCTTATGCTCAGTATCTCTAATATAATTACAATTTTGGAGAAAATACTTGAAAAAATCATGGAGAAGGGTGTCTTTCTAGGCAAATATCAAGGAGAATGCCCTTCACAAGGGAGCTAAGATCTAGGTTCTTCTATGTTTAAAGCGAAGACCACAGGTTACTTGGAGCATGTACACTTATTCAGGGAAGAGCCAGTTAAATGGCAACTTTAAACTCTGCAAAATGTGTACTAGAGATTTGGCTTTGACCCTGACTGAGAGGAAACAGTGGAGTGTTTTGAGCACAGGAGTGACATGACCATCAAGTCATTGCATTAAAATTTTTTTTTTTTGTAAAGTTCCTGTTGTGGCTCAGTAGGTTAATAACCCAGTATAGTGTCTGGGAGGATGCGGGTTTGATCCCTGGCCTCGCGCAGTGGGTTAAGGATCTAGAGTTGCTGCAAGGTATGGCATAGGTCACAGATGCGGCTTGGATCCAGTGTTGTCATGGCAGTGGTGTAGACCGCAGCTGCAGTTCTGATTTGACCTGTAGCCTGGGAACTTCTACATGCCGTAGGTGTGGCCATAAGAAAAAAGAGAAAAAAAATTTGTTGTTGTTGAGGTATAATTAACATATAACATTTTATTAGTTTCAGTTGTACAACACAGTGGTTCAATATTTGTGTATATTGTGAAATGATTGCCACAATAAGTCACATTAACGTTCAAGTCATTGCATTTTGGAGTTCCTGTTGTGGCTCAGTGGAAACAAACCTGACTAGTATCCATGCTGCAGCTCTGGTTTGACGCCTAGCCTGGAAACTTCCATATGCTGCAGGTGCAGCCCTAAAAGGCAAAAAAAACCTCATTGCATTTTAGTTTTAAGATGATGCTGGCTACTGTGTTGGTAATGGACTGAAGGGGAGGAGAGTAGGAGAAGAGACTATTTAAAAAATTCTTTATTGATAAGCATTCACATAGTCTCTAATTTTCTTTAATTTTAAACTGTAATTAATGTGCAATAATAAAATTAACATAATACAATGAAATTACACAATTCCTTTTATCTTTCCTTTATTAAGATAAATTTGAAGAAATGAAAGTCCTGGTCAATGCGGAAATCTTTTGTTATGGCTTTTACTGTATATTGCCAGATTGCCTTCCATAAAGTTGGACCCAATTTATAATGCTGCCAGCTGTGTATAAGAGCATCTGCTTAGCTCTACTTGTGCTAGCCCTTGGCAGTATTACTCTTTCTTAATCAAACAAGAGCTCCAAGTATGCCTTTAATAACTCTTATATAAATTTGTTATTTTTTTCTCTTATGAAACACCTCTCCCCAGGGTCCCCTAGCTATTCCATTAAACTTTGGATAAATTATATAGTGAATCTTTTCTGGTGAGTGCTGACAATTTATTAAAATTTTCTTCTTTCTAAAGGTGGAAGAACCTTATCAAATTGGTACATTATTTGATTTCTACTTTCATATTTTTAAAGGAATTAAATGACAACCCCAAAATAACTTTAGAAAAGGAAGTCTGAGTATTTTTTTAACTTACTTATTGGATATTAGACTTTTGACGAATCTTTAATCACGAATCTCGTAATTGCTAAAACCCTAAAGAAAACCCATTTCAAGCTGGCTTAATAATGAGGGCAGAATAAATATTACATTTTTTGGTGAAGGTTTTTTTCAGAAGTACTTCAAGATTTGACACTTAATTCTGGAGTTTTTCAGAAAGGGGCCTCTTTTCCAAAGAATTTTTTTAAACTGAGGAGCCTTAATAAGCGATCTAGAAACTTTGCTGAGAGGAAAAAACACAAAGGTAAATAAACCACAGTGTGTTTATAAATGCACATGCATATATTTAAGTGTAAGTTCTATTTCTCTTCGTTCCCTGGGGAATCACTGGGTGAAATTAATTTTGAGACCATTGACCAGGCCCCTCAAAGATTATATTAAATTGAGAAGTGCTACTGCAATCGGATTGTGTTTTCATCTTTTTGGATTAGTCATCTAATATAGATTGAAGTCCTATTTTCATATGTGTGTATAGGTCACCTAAAAGCCTTGTTCTCAATCCTCATTTTTTTCTCTCACGAATAATTTCTCTCAAAAGGTAACTTTTGTGTTCTCTGGACATAATAGAGGTGTTTATATAGAAATAGCAAAGGGAAATGGATTCTATTTTGTGACATACTGGTTTGTGAAATAGAATTATGCTTCCGTGCTCAACAGCTGTTCTTTTCTTTTTCCCCAACGTGGAGGCTGAGAAGAGGGATGACCTGCTATTGTTGTGTATGGGGCAAGGGGTGACCACAGGCGTGGTGAAGTGCAGAGCCAGTTGTCAACATCAACAACAACAACGACAATTTCTATCACAGACTTGTACCTGATGTCTCACATTTCTGATCTCAGCCCTTCCTTATGTTTAGTTGCTCTTCACCGATTCTTCTAGAATTTTCTTCCTCCATACCCCAAGCCTCTGGATTGACATCTCATGGCATCAGACTTTATGGCTCTTCTACTCTGTTGTTGCAGTCATCTCCAGATGCGTGGGTCACTCTTCTTCCTCGACAAAATGTATCTTCAGGCTGTCATTCTCGGTGACCGAGATACAGTGGGTTCTCGTTGGTGGTAGCGATGTTCTATAGAGTGGCCTTGAACACTGAAACATCGCCGCGTCCTTTGTAGCTGGCTGCCAGAGTCCAGGGAAAGCAAGTACTTGGTTTGTGGGACGGGGCCCTCCTCGTTCTCACGATTCGAACAATGACAGATTCTTCAGATTTAGGATGTAAATAGATAGGATGGCATTAGGGTTAAAGTGTGAGAAAAGGATTCGTTTGAGCCCCAGGCTGATCCAGGCCTGCTTGTGAGAATGGAGTGCAGAGTCCTTTGTCTCTGCAGACTGCAGTGAGTGTGGAATGTTGTGTCTGTTGTGTTCGTCATGAGGCCTCGGTCTGTGGGACAGCTCCTGGACCTAGACCAGCATGCAGGTTTGGGGCCCGTATCATTGGCACCGCATGAAAGATTGTTGAGAAGCTGAAGCTGTGGCTTCTCTGTGTCAAGGTGACCTGTCCACATCTGGATGTCGTTCTGTGGTAGCCTTGCGTTTCCTGCGTGGGTTTAGGGACAAAAGAAACCAAGTGTTTGGGAACCTGTTGAGTGCTATGAGTTTCTTGTCACTTCTATTACAAATGGCTGCAAACTTTGTGACTTAAAACGACATAAACATGTTACTTGATGGTTTTGTAGGCTAGAAGTCTGACAGGGATGTCGTGGGGCTAGGGTCAAGGTTTCGGCAGGTCTGCGTTCTTTTCTGGAGGTTCTAGGGGGAAAGTCCATCTCCTAGTCTTTTGCAGGTTCTAGAGGCCGCCTGCATTCCTTGGCTTGTGGCCCCTCCTTCCATCTTTAAAGTCGGCAATGGTGGATTGAGTCCTTCTACATCTGACTTGTAATCTCTTCTGCCTCCCTTTTCCATGTTATAGGACTCCTGTGATTGCTTTGGGCCCATCTGGACAATCCAGAATAATCTCCCTATTTTTTTTTTTTTAATCTCCCTATTTTAAGGTCAACTGATGATCAGCTTTAACTGCATGTACAACTTTAATTCCCTTTCTCTCTCTCTCTTTTTCTTTTTTACTGCAAGTTTATTGCAATCTCAGGAATCGAGAACAAAAATAATAATGAAACAAATCCATGTTATTAGCAGTTTTATAACCAATTTGGCCCTAAGTATAGTAGTCAGTTTTGGAATCCTGTTTTGGGGTTTGATGTCTCTTTCTTAAGGCATTGAAAACACTGAAAAGGTGATAGTAGACTTTTAATTCTAATTAAATATTCACAATAAATCTTGATCAAATAAGTTTGCAATTACCAGTTGAATACTTAGGGACATCTAATACACTAAATTCATATGTGTTACTTTATTGGTTGTGCAAACAATGTAAATATTTATGAATGTCAGCTGATGGTGCAAGAATGTTAATTGCCCAATAAACATGAAATATGAATAACAGGACTTTACACAAAAATGCACTTAGTTATGGCCACTCCTCCCCACACACCAAGTCTCCTTGGACGTTAACGAATTAATCCACTGACTGGGAGATGGGCTACATTTCCTGACCCCCTGACCAGCCACCCTAAAAAGGTTGCCTTTCTGCCACACCAGCAAAGACCCTCAGAACATACAGTTCACACTCTTGGCTGGGAAGCCATCTTGGGGAGTAAGGTGAACAGATGCTGGCGCAGCCGGGCCAGCCTGGCGCTAGTCCCTCCATCGGTGTCCACACTGAGCATTGCGGCACTTGTAGAAGGCGGTCACGGGCTCCTCTGCAGAGTGGCTCTGAAGCTGCATGAAATAGGCACGGGGATGCTCACACTTGGGACATGGCTCTGCAGTAGAGTCAACATTTTCCCAGGCATCTGCTCCACCGAGCACATCATCCACTTCTTTCAGCTTTGGGTACTTCGAGTTTGTTATCTTGCTGGTGATGTTGTGCATGGAGGAGCAGGTGTTGCAGGTGAGGTGATGGCAGTGCTCTTTCCTCCACGATCAGCCCATTCCTGCAGCCTGGGAAGAAGAGCAGCACCATGACCGTCCGGCCCGGTGCTCCCGGCAGCACCCCCGGAATTGGGGGGGGGGCGTGATTCGGCTTCCACATGTTCCTCCTGAAATGAAGATGCGCTTTCCTGTCCTCTAGCCTTCTACCAAGCCAGGTAAATGAAGACCAAAACCCTCAATGTATCTTGAATCTTATTACCAATTAATTTTTTAATTAAAATTTTTTATTATAGTTTATTTACAATGTGATTGCCAATTTAAATCTGCAACTGCTGCTGTGTCAGTGCCCATTAGAACACAATTTTGAGAGGGCGAATTTTTTTATTTTTATTTTTTTGTCTTTTAAGGGCCACACCCGTGGCATATGGAGGTTCCCAGGCTAAGGGTCTAATCAGAGCTGCAGCTGCCGGCCTTCGCCACAGCCAGGGCAACTCATGGCAACGCCAGATCCTTAACCTGCTAGCCAGGGATCGAACACGCGTCCTCATGTTTGTTTGTTAACTGCTGAGCCACCATGAGAAGAACTCCAAGAAGGTGAATTTTTACTGTGAACATTTTCACATATTCAAGAACAATTTAAGTCTCTACAGGAGCCTACTGTTATTCTAAAAAATGACTGATTTCTTAATTGTGTAGCTGCCAGGATATCTTCCCTTTCCAAAAGCCTCTGAAAAAAGACAGACTGCTGGGCAATGGGTCTTTGGGATGCTGAGAACTATTCAAATCTGCAAAGCTTTAGAACTTTTCTTGGCCTACAGAAAGGCTTGAAAGTTACTGTTTTCTTTAGAGGGAATTCTTTTTTTTTTTTTTTTTTTTTAAACAAACCTGTGTGATAGAAGATTCAAATGAGCCAACATGCTAAGCCGGATTGCTGTAAAATTATTTTCATCGTTGAATTTATTGCATCAACAAGATCTTGGGCTTACAAATACGCTCTTCTTGTAAAAATCGTGTTTCAGCTCTCAGGGTAATCAAAATGGTGCCAGAAGTTTTCCCTGAATACTGGATTGAAATGAAATATAATAAAACACTATCAAATGTCAGATTCTACAGAAGGGAGTTCCCAGATATGGGCAGGTTTTACTTTTTTTTTTTTTTAAAGTCAGTTTCATTAACTTCTTAATTGGATATGATTTTGAAGAAACTATTCCTGACACATACAATTTATGAATCAATCAAATGCTTTCAATCCAGAATCAGATTTGGGAGTATGTAATTAAACACAAAGTGCACAACAATATTTCATTAATTGAATGTATCTTTTGATGCCACAGTGTATGTAGTATAATAGGATTTTTTTTTATGTTGTTGGATTGCATAAGCAGAAAAATAAAATGATGGCCACTGGATTTATCTGTTAAAAAATTTTTTTTTGTCTTTTTGCCTTTTCTAGGGCCACACTCACGGCATATGGAGGTTCCCAGGCTAGGGGTCTAACAGGAGCTGTAGCTGCCGGCCTTCACCACAGCCACAGCAACGCGGGATCCGAGCCGCGTCTGCAACCTACACCACAGCTCACGGCAACGCTGGATCCTTAACCCACTGAGCAAGGCCAGGGATCGAACCCGCAACCTCATGGTTCCTAGTCAGATTCGTTAACCACTGAGCCGCGACGGGAACTCCACATCTGTTAAAAATTTTGATACTACAGATCCGCGTTTCTAAAACGCCACAAGCTGCAGATGGTGTTATTATTCTACTACAGAATAAAAATGTTCTTGATGGTGTGTCTGACACAGCTGTTGAGATGAGGATCCAGTTTTTGGAGAGAACTCACTGAGTAGTCCAAGTGCTGGGCAAAAACATTGTTCAAAAGAAGCTTGTATTTTAAAACATTACCTTGTGGAGTCACAATTAAAAATGAAAACAACCCAAGATTATAACTCCACATCTTTTTAGAGATATCATGGGGATAAAAGCATCAGGTTTGGGAGTTCCCTGGTGGCTCAGTGGATCAAGGATCTGGTGTTGTCACTGCTCTGGCTGGGTCGGTCGCTGTTGTGGCACAGGTTCTATCCCTGGCCTGGGAACTTTTATATGCTGTGGTGCAGCCAAAAAAGAAAGAAAAAAAAAGAAGTACCAGGTTTTCTGTTGTATGAGTTTGCTGGTCCAGAGCAGCTGGGGGATGTTTTCATACTCCCCATTTCTGTTCTTCAACAAAAGCCTCTGATTTCTCCTTGGTGTATATTTATGCATCCAGCCTTCTATCCAACAGCTTTTTGTTGAGCACCACCTTGTAAGAAGTTAATTATAAAAGAATCGATGAGGTTGGGAATGATCTGCATTACCTAATCACTTAGACATAGGGAAAACTTCCGGAAAAAAGTATAATTGATCCACTCACTAGTTTCCAGGGTCTGGGTCCTGCCATCATTAATTCATGCTGACTCCCTTTATGAGTTGGTCACTGTGGCAGGCACTGGCTGTGTATTAAGACAAAGCAGACACCAATTAGCAAGTTGTAAACGGGGCTCCATCAATTGGAGTGATGGTAGGGGAGGCTGGGGAAAAGGGGGCTAGACAAAGTTGTGAGGTGGCTGAAATTTTCCATCACTGTTTCAGCCTACTGTCTGTTAGTAGCTGCCCCCTCGAATTTCCAGGACATTTTATTGCTCTGTAACTAGTGAAGGGCTCCTTCCCTCCGAAGCCCACTCTTCATTCTCCCCTGAAGGATCATGGCTGTTTCTGTCTCCAATCTCTGGATTCAACCTTTTTGATACGTCTCCACTACATGTCTTAGGTCCCGCTCTGTTATGGCAGAGAGTTCTTCTATGGGCCATCTTGCCTCTTGATCAGCCAGCTAATGAAGATATATAAAAGCAGACATTCTCCCTGGAGGCCAACGCTAGCGTCTCATGAAATTTAGCAGAGAGGCAGGGCTTTCACTACCAAACACGTGTGGCAGGTAAGTGGTTACTTTTCAGTAGCCTTAATAGAAGCTTTTCCAAAATAATAGCTCCCAATTCAGGAGCAGCCAGTAAATGGTTCTTGCCCAAGTTCCACTACCCTGAATAACTGGAAGAGTGCACGAAGCTTTCACTACAAGCCTCTCTGCGGTAGGGGACACTGAGTTCTGATACAGCAGTAGAACAGATTGCAAAGAATGATTTCAGTGCATTTCAGCTCCTCTTATCAAGAGATGGAGTCTATTTCTCTATGCTTGAAACTGAGGCTGGCCATGGGACTTACTTTGATTAGTGACATCAAGTGAGTTCCAAACCAAGGCATCAAGAGGTCATGTAGCTTCTGCTTTTGTTTGCCTTGTGACCACTGTATGAAAGAACCAGGGTGATCCTGCTGAATGATGAAAAACACGTGGGTCTGTCACTCCAGCCTCCCAAACACCAAACATTTGAATGATCCTGCCTTCAATCACCCCGCCATCAGGTGTGTGCCAGCTGACCCCAGAAGCACATTCATTGAAAGCCCAGGAGGGATCTACTGAGCCAGCCCCAATCAGAAGAACAACCAGCCAACTCTCAGGATCATGAGCTAAATAAATGGTAGTTGTTTTAATCTGCTAGCAACTGATATGAGCAGTCATATGAGATGGTTTTGATCCCATTTTTAATGTGTTCTCTTTTTATTTAAAATTGTTTCTTTTTTTCTTTTTAGGGCTCCACCCGCAGCATATGGAAGTTCCCAGGCTAGGGGTCAGATGGGAGCTGCAGCTGCCGGCCTACACCACAGCTCCAGCAATGCAGAATCTGAGCCTTGCCTGCAACCTACACCACAGCTCATGGCAATGCCAGATCTTTAACCTTCTGAGTGAGGCCAGGGATAGAACCCATATCCTCACGGATGCTAGTTGGGTTTGTAACCCACTGAACCACAATGGGAACTCCTTGATGCCATTTTTTAAATGGAGAGAATTGATGGATTCAGCAATGAAGTGGAGTGAGATCTATGAAATTTGACTTTGTGATCTAAAAGGTACAGTAAGAGAAGGAGAAAAGGATATGAAAATGTATATATCTAAAACTACCCGGAAAGCAAAATCTGTTGCCAGCATTTGCTGTGAAAAATCCAGAGTATTTGAATGGGTCTGAGTGGCTTACATACACCTATAGGTATGAAGGAAGATAGCCCTGATTCTAGATGGTACCCAATATTTATGGCCTATGTCCTTGTTAAGATAAAACTGAAATTCACAGGTTGGCTGGAATCTGTTTATGTGTGTGATATGCCTGACAGCCATTTTTTCCCCCTGAAAAGAGAGGGAGTTCTTTGTTACTTTGTATAACCTGAGTGCAATTGGGGCCCCAGGTGGCTCAGTCTCTGAGCAATGTGGCCTTCAAAGAAACAGTTTTGTGGCAGAAAACATAATTGACAGCGATTTGCATCTTAGTCTCTTGAGAAAGAAAATGCCAGAGGGAGGAGTATATTCTTGATGTTAGCAAAGCTTAAAAGAGCATCTTCTTTACACATCTCTATTGTTCTCAATCTTTCTATAATGCCTTGTAACAGCACTCCTAAGAACTCTCTTTCTGAAAGTGCCTCATGAAAATATAGAATGTTCTTTTCCCATTTTCTCTTTAGTCTTTGAAAACTCTTCCTTGAAACCAAAAGGCGTGGCTTTTTGGTCTTTTTACTGTGAGTCCCCATTCAAGTATATAAACTAAAAATTTCTTTCTTGTCCTGTTGTCTAGACTTTCTCGTCACCACTGGGGTGCTCCCTCATTGATTTCCTCTTTCTTTTCCATCCCTATGTTGTTCATGCACAGTGACACCTTCCTAAAGCTAGTGCTGCCTGCACCTGACCCTCTGTGATACATTTGGGCCTCTGGGGTGGGTAATCTGTTTTCATTTGTCTTAGAATCATCTCATTTCCCAGATTTCTTACTCCATAGGAGAAACTTGGCGCTTAACTCTCAAGATTCCTTCCCCTTTAGAAATGGGAAAGTGGGAAGGGCTGAAATATTCATATATTAATATAGCCTTATAGGAATTTGGATTATGCAAATATGAAATAATGTGACTAAATATACTTAGTCTCATTTCTGGAACAAAATTTGAAATAATGTGAAGCTCCCCAAATGAAAAAAATCAATAATCCCATATTTTTTTTAATGGATTAACTCTAATCGTTTTTATTTTGTAATTAAACAAACATAAAAAGGATCCTAAGGAGTTCCCGTCATGGCGCAGTGGTAACGAATCTGACTAGGAACCATGAGGTTGTGGGTTTGATCCCTGG
>PVHT020000195.1:3759020-3800068 GCA_004024745.2 Catagonus wagneri
TCTTGCCTTTTCTAGGGCCGCACTCGTGGCATATGGAGGTTCCCAGGCTAGGGGTCTAATCGGAGCCGCAGCAGCCGGCCTACAGCACAGCCACAGCAACGTGGGATCCGAGCCGCATCTGCAACCTACACCACAGCTCACGGCAACACCAGATTGTTAACCCACTGAGCGAGGCCAGGGATCAAACCCGCAACCTCGTGGTTCCTAGATGGATTTATTAACCACTGAACCACGACGGTAACTAAGGATCCATCTTAATCTTTAATGATTGCTGTGACAGGAGGACACAGCCAATGATTCCTTCCTAATCTTGGGCCCCCTGCAAAGAGAATTGCCATTGCAGTTGACATTTTCTCATTTTCTGCCACATCTGGGAAAACAGCCACTCCTTACTCAGGAGAGATGATATTTTACCAGGCAAGATCAAACTACTCTGAGAGAGGAAAAATTTGCCTGTATGTTCTCATTCCTTGACCTTTTGGGAAAGTTATTGCTGTTTGCTTTTTTCCTCCCCTTTCTTTATTAAATGGCAGGAAAATTCTGTAAAAGCAATTAATGGAAGTATTTAATTTTAACTTTATTAAAGCCTATTTTTCCTGTCTTTCTTACAGTCGAAATGGCAGGTCAAATGAATCTTTGAAAGTATGACTAGGGGTTTCCGTGGCAACCAGGTAGGACTGAGGAAGGAAACCAAGTTCTGGACCACAGGTACTTGTCTCCCAGTCATGGGGGACCCTTGAGAATCTGTTTGTGGCTGGCCCTAGGCTGTGACTCTCGGTACACCCAAGTCTACAGCTCCAAGTGCCCCCTCTCTGCTCAAGATGGAGCCAATGGAGGCTGGCGTGACTGCTCACAGCAAAATGTTCCCCATGAATAACACCACCACACCCTGGGCTGTATTTTTCAGTCCATAAAACATTTTTATTTACATTATTTTATGTAATCATGTTATTCCTCCAAGGTAAGTTCCCTCCATTCTGAAGTTGAGGAAGCAGGTTCAGAAAAGTGAGCTGGTCTGCTGGAGTCAGGTGGCAGAGCCACGGGTGGGACCAGGCAGCTCCAAGAACAATGTCCCTTCCTTTGGGCCACGGGAGGTGCCAAAACCTCCTTCCCAGGGTCTTCCCTGTCCACTGTGGCGGGTTGCGAGGTGGGAGAGTGTGAAGCTTTACCTGTGTCCTCGTTGGAGGCTGGGCCGTGATGGAGGATGGGACACAGCTTTACACATTTCCGGAACAGGCTCAGGTGCTGTAATGGGAGTCGAATACTCTGTGAAGAAATGCACATTGCCTTTCTTTCGTGGTTCCTGATTCCTTGCCTGCTGGAGTGTGAAGGTCCTCATCATTTGCAGTCATGAAAGACACACTCATATTTCATCTCTCAACACAAGCCTGCCGCACTCTTCTTCAATTACACTGATTATTTCTTATTATGACTTGATTCTTTCCTGAGCTTTTTTTCTCAAGAAGCTTCTGCAATTTTAGTCCCAATTATTATTTTAAGAAGTGGCTCTCCAGTGGCACGATGGAATGGATGGGGGTTGTGCCATTTCAACCTCTCACGTAGAGCATCGTCCAGTTTTTGTTGGGGATGAAAGCACTGGTTGCTAATTGGAGTTGGACAGATTGCCTGAGTATCCTACATCTTTAATATGATGAGCTAATACTGCAATTATTTTCCAACTTTAGAAGTATCTCCCTCCTTTTTACTTGAAGCCTGCCGCTTAGCCTTTTTCCCTCTGGAAACCTTCCTGGCTCTCCCAAGCTTCCTTTTCATTCCTACCGTAATCTCATAATAATCAGTGGGCATCTTAGTTCCCCAGTTGATCCTCTGCGTCCTTTCTCCATCTCAGTTTCTTGTCTTTATGCCATTGCGTCCTGCACAGAGCTGCAGGAATGCTTTCTTCAACTTCTATTTGCATTAGGTCACTCACATTCTAAGAAGCCCAGAATAACTCTCAATAACCTCTTTAATAAAATTAAACCTCCTAATGATACACTCTGAAGTCCTCAGCCTGTAAGCTCCTCCACTTAATGTCCCCTTGCCTGTCCTTCTCCACCGGGGCATTCCTACTCCAGCTACATAAGCCCATTTACACGTTTCCACCCACCCATTAACCCTTGTGCCTTTGAGCATCTCACCTCTCCTGTTCACACTGCCTCTGAAAATAATTGGTTTAACTTTAACCCAACGTTTCTGCATTTTACCGCGGGACACTTGCGCTCACAAGGTGGCTGTTAAAACTGTGCTAGATCACTCCTGTCTCTTCTTTGCCTCCTCCAGGTTCACCCTCAACCCTCCCTCACTCTGCTGTGTGCTCACGGGGGAAGCTGACCGGTATGAATAGGTCCCTGTTGACTTTTGTCATGGTCACAGTGAATCTAGAGGTTGCTGTGCAGGTGTTTTGTAGAGGTGTTAACATCAGTGCACTTGAAAAGCAGATTATGCTTCATAATGTGGGTGGGCCTGATACAATCAGTTTGAAGGCCCTCAGAGTAGAGTGATGTTTCCTGAGGAAGCAATTCTAGTTCAAGGTTTCTGTATCAAACACCCCCACCCCATGAGCCAATTCTTTAAAAATGAACCTCTTTTTATTTCTTTCTCCTTTATCAATATTGGCTCTGTTTCTTTGGAGAACCCTGACTGATTATTGCTTTAACTTCTGGGTGGGTTTGGCTCTGAGGCCAACCTGCATGTGATGAGAGGGAGGGGGGAGAGTGGGGTCAGGGTGTGCTTTGGGTCACACTGCTGGCTCACTTACACTTGGCTGATCAGAACTACCAGCTCCTATCTGGAACCTTCGCCCTATGACTCTTTCCTTCTTAACTATGGTTTCAGTAAGTCATTTCACCCTCTTTCCCCTAGGGATGGTCAGGGCTCTCTGCTGTTACTAGATCTGAGGGTCCTGCACTATCTCTCGTGGTTTTGCTACATTGTGTCCTCATCTCATGAAGAGCCCATTGTGCAACTCCCCTCAAATCATCCAATTTGAAGTCCCATTTGTTTTCTGACCTAGCCTTGACCCATGTCTCAGGAGATTGATGTTCCCAGTGAAGTTCTTTGGGAAACTGCGCTTCAGTTTCAGTTTTTCTCCTATTAGGGTGGCTATGTTGTAGGATTTCTTGCTTCCCACAGCAGTCTTAGGGGGGTCGGGACAGACTTGATAGAAAAAGAGATTCATGGGTTAGGAGTTGAACCATGGATTCATTTAGTTCCGCTGGGCATGGTGACAGAGTGAAAGCTAACATTTGTGGTCTTGACAATTAGAAAATCCTTCTGCACACTTTATCTTATTTGATCTTCTCAAGAGTCCCTTGAGGTGGGCAATTACCCGTGTCACAGATGATCAAGGAGATGAGCAAATGAGCAGGGTGTGTTGGGGGATGCAGCACAAGCTATCTAATTAAAGTGGAGAGTTCTTGATGAAAAGTAGGGAAGAATAAGTTTTCTGTAGGTCAGGCAGGGCCAGATTATGCACAATCCTGAGGGTGGTGGTGAGGAGTTGGATTTGATGTAAGAGGCTGCAGAGAGCTTTTGAAGGACTATTTAAAAATTTCTAATTGACTATGAATAATACATGTTCATGGGAGAATATTTAGGAAAGTAGAGTATAAAGAAGAAAGTAAACATTACCCACAATTTTATCACCAAGTGGTGTCCTTGTTTTTTTCCTCTTAAAATTTGAGATCGATCAACATTCGTAGCAATGTGTTTTATTTGTCTGACACAGAGTTTTTCAACTGTGTCACTACTGCCAGAGTAATTCTTAGTCATAAGGGGAGGAGGTTACCTCTGTATTATAGGATGTTTAGCAGTATCCTTGGCCTCTAGGCAATAGCTGCCAGTAGTGTCCCTACCCCCAGCTGTGGTGACCCCAGTTGTGATGACCTTGGGTAGATAGAATCATTTCCGGTTGAGAATCTCTGATCTGATTTTATATTCTGAGGATTTTCTCCCATATCATTAATAATCAGACAAATCCATGTGGTGGAGATACCATACATTATTTACTCATGGCTTTTTGTGGTGGATGTTTAGTCTATTATATAAATATATATTAAAATACGTATATATTGCCATCGTGAACAGCACAGTGATGAGTATCCTTGCATATAAGTCTTTAGTTGAATCTCTGATTATGTCCTTAGGACCAATTCCTAGTACTACGTTTCTGACTCAAAGGGCATGGACATTTCAAGCCTCCTGGGATATTTTTCTCAAAAAGTGCCTTCCAGCATGGTTGTACCAGTAGACTCGCCCACTAACCTGGGGTGCATGAGTGTTTTCGTCTTACCAACCCTCATAATCACTGAAGATTATTCGTAGAACCACTGCTGGTACATTTACAGGTTAAAAATACTAACATCCTGATTTTTTTGGGAGGTGGGGTGCACCCGCGGCATATGGAGGTTCCCAGGCTGGGGGTCGAATCGGAGCTACAGCTGCCGGCCTACACCACAGTCACAGCAATGCCAGATCTGAGCCGCATCTGTGACCTACACTACAGCTCATGGCAATACCAGATCCTTAACCCACTGAGCGAGGCCAGGGATCGAACCCCCACAGCCTCATGGTTACTGGTCGGATTCATTTCTGCCGTGCCACGACGGGAACTCCGACATCCTGGTATTTTAATTTGCACTTTTTGATCTTTGGTAAAGTTTTCTCGTGCGTTGCTTAGAAATCTGTTGACTTTCTCTTACCTAACTTGTGAACTGTTTTTATTTGCTTAGGTTTAAAATTTATTGGCTTCCTCTTAAGTCTCTTGTAAAGTGTTGAGTGTTTTAATCATTATGAGGGCAGAGTTTAGAAAAACACCAGCTGGCTTGTGTTTAGGGGGATGATACTAGTTTTAATTTCTTTTTCTCAAGTGTCTTGTTTTCTCAGTTTTCAGCTCAGAGTGAGTTTCCCTGACCAGGTCAGAAAGTCATTCAACTTTGTGAAGAAACTCTGTCTCTTGCCTTAAAAGAGGCATCGAGAGAAAGAAAAGAAAACGACTTTCAATAGACTTGCATTTTCTAGTTTACAACTCAGCATTGCACTGTATGTGGTCTTGTCTGCCACTGTTTTTGCATTGGTACTATAAAGTCGATTGTCACTCACTGTTGTGCTCTCTGGGGGATATAAAACTAGAACTGGCATCCAGTCTAGCTCTTCTCCCAAACACGTCTGCAATCTTGGACAAATTGCTTCATATTTCTGAACCTGACTCTCCTCATTTGTTCTCTTGAGGCCTTTAAATTCTATGTTTGTGCTTATGTGACAGGAAGACGAAAAATAACTCAGCCAGCAACAACTTGGGACCCTGGGATCTTGTTTGGGATAGTGAGGGAGGAAAGGTGGGATTCTAATACAATATGAAAAAAAAAAGTGGCAGAATACAACACTTGTATTTGTACTCTGATCATGAATGGACTTGACTTGGTTACCTTTTATTAAGCTGCAGCCCTTTCATTCACCAACACTGAGAATTTTCCAGAAGTGCTGAATGCTAAAAAGCAGTGGCAGAATATGGGAAGGTTTATATAGGGTTGGTGCTGAGATAGGAAAAGTCACAAAATTGGCTTTGCCAGTGATAGAATATATATCATTGTCCCCTATAGATGTTACAATTAAGATATATGTAATGTACCTATAAATATCATATATAATAAAGTCTACCCATCCTTATATCTGCTTATTGAGTGTCTTTTCCACAGGAATGGAAGTTCCATGAGGGGAGAGTCTATCTTGTCCATCATGGACCCTTAGCTCCTAAGACAGTGCCTATCACTGGTACATGCTCCATAGGTAAGTGACGAATTGAGGCATAAATGGATAAGAATGTCACCTATCACAAAAACAAGAAATATTGGTGAGGATGTAGAGAAAAGGGAACTCTTGTGCACTGTTCCTGGGAACGTAAACCAGTGTAGCTTCTATGGAAAACAATATGAAGGCTCCTGAAAAATTAACAATGGAACTACTACATGATTCAGTAATCCCAAATGGGCATAAATACAAAGGAAAGCACTATCTCGAAGTCCTCCTTATCTGTACCCTATATTCATTGCAGCATTATTTACAGTAACTAAGCTATGGAATCAACCTATGTGTCCATTGATGGATAAGTGGATAAAGAATATGTGATGTATATACACAATGGAATACTATTAATCTGTGAAAAAGAGATAAATTCTGCCACTTGCAACAACAATGATGAAACTGGAGGGCATTATACTAAGTGAAATAAACTAGGCAGAAGACACTGTATAGTACCACTTGTATGTGGAATAAAAAAATACTCAGTGTATAATCGTGGCTGCCAGAGGGAATCATGTGGTTGGGGGAAATGGGGAGATATTGGTCAAAGGGTATAAACTTTAAATCTTAAGGTGAATGAATTCTGAGGATCTAATGTACAGCATGGTGATTATAGTTAATAATTCTTTATTATATACTTGAAATCTAAAGAGAGTGTATCTTAAGCTTTCTTGAAAAAAGGGGAGATGGGGGAGTAACCATGAAAGGTGATAGATGTGCTGATAAACTTGATCATGTTAATCATTTCACCGTATATGTGTATATCGAATCATCACCTGTTGTACACTATAAATACGTTACAGTTTTTTGTTAATTACATCTCAATACAACTGGAAAATATAAATGAATGGATGAGCTGGGTATTTGTGTACTATGTACAAATATAACTCATGAATACATGTTATTTTATATAGTACTCATTGCGCTTCCTGGATTTGACTGGTTCCTTTCCCATATTAAGGAAGTTTTTGGCTGTTACATCTTCAAATATTTTTTCTGTCCCCATCTCTCTCTTCTCCCTTTGGCATCCCTATAATACGGATGTTGGTGTGTTTAACATTATCCCAGAGTTCTCTGAGACTCAGCTCATTTTCTTTCAATCTTTTATCTCTTTTCTGTTCCGCATTAGTAATTTCCACTAATCTGTCCTCCACCTGGCTTATTCGTTCTTCTGCCTCCTGTATTCTGCTATTGGCTGCTTCTAATGAATTTTTTCAGTTATTGTATTTTGCACCTCTTCTTGTTTAATTTTTACATCTTGTATTTCTTTGCTCAGTGTTTCCTGTAAATTATCAGTCTTTGCCTCCAGTTTATTTCCAATGTCTTGCATCATCTTCAGCATCAACAGTCTAAAGTCTCTTTCTGGGAGGTTGATAATCTCATCACTGAGCTGTTTTTCTGGGGTATTTTCTTTCTCCCTTATCTGAGTTACAGTTTTCTGTCTTTCATTTTTATAGGTTTTTGGTGTGGTGACCTTTTTTGTAGACAGTAGAGTTGTAGCCTCTCAGTTCTGGTGTTTGCCTCCCCTGTGGCTGAAGTTGGTATGGGGGAGGCTTGCTGTAGGCTTCCTGATGGGAGGGAGTGATGCCTGCTCACTGGTAGGTGGGGTTGATTCCTCTGCCTCTGAAGGGTGGGGCTTTGTCTCTGGATGAGATCAGAAGCTGGCTGTGTGCCTGGGGGGTCTTTAGGCGGCCTGTTACTGATGGGTGAGGCTGTGTTCCCACCTGGATTATTGTTTGGCCTGGGGCTTCTCAGCGCTGATGGGAGGGACCAGATTTTCCCAAAAATGGCCACCTCCAGAGAAATGCAGGCTGATGAATATTCCCGAGAGGTTCACCTTCAATGCCCTTCTCCCACAACAAGGCACAGTCACCCCTGTTTTCCCAGGAGATCCTCCAAGAATTGCAGTCAGGTTCCACCTGGATTCCTATGGAGACTTTGCTTTGCCCTGGGACCCAGTGCACGTGAAAGTCTGTGTGTGCCTTGCAAGAATGGAGTCTTCTTTCCCCCCAGTCCTGTGGAGCTCCTGCACACAAGTACTCCTGGCCTTCAATGCCAGATGCTCCGGGGGCTCTTTCTCCCTGTGCCCGATCCCCAGGCGTGGGGTTTTGACGTGGGGCTCAGAACTCTCAGTCCTGTAGCTGAGTCTCTGTGATGCAGTTACTTTCCAGTCAGTGGGGCTTCCCACCCAGGAGGTATGGGGTTGCTTCTATCGCGTAATCGCCCCTCCTACCTCTTGATGTGGTCTCCTCTTTGTCTTCTGGAGTAGAATATCTTTTTGAAAGTTTGCAGTTCATTTTGTTGAAGGTTGCTCGGCATTTGGTTGTAGTTTTGTTGTTTTTGGGAGAGAGGTTGAGCTCCAGTCCTTCTGTTGCACCATCTTAATCCAGTCTGATCCCATGAATACATCTTAGTCACAAGAGCTCTCTGTTCTTGTAGTTTTGTATCTGTGGAGCTTGAACCTTAATCATGTTCCTTAAAATGTATCCTTTGAAAAGAACTCCAATGTATGCAACTATTTTTCAGCTAGCTAAAATGATAGAACCCGTCACATTTGTGAATGATTTATTTATTTATTTGTCTTTTGTCATTTTTGGGCCACACCCGCGGCATGTGGAGATTCCTAGGCTAGGGGTCTAATCAGAGCTGTAGCCGCCGGCCTATGCCACAGCCACAGCCACGCTGGAGCCTTAACCCTTTGAGCAAGGCCAGGGATCGAATCCGCAACCTCATGGTTCCTGGTCGGATTTGTTAACCACTGAACCGCGATGGGAACTCCACATTTGTAAATGATTGACTGAAGAAATGAATGGAGAGAGAGACAAATGAAGGAACAAATGAGCTAACAGGTAAAATGGACTTGGTTAAAAACATAATTTAGTTTGGATTATACAATTTTCCTTTGCCATCATTTAAATGCTTTTAGGAAGACCATTTTGGAAATAAGCTCTAACAGTGTGATTACCATTTATTAGGACAGAGATTCATGAAAGCAGATGCTGTCAGGTTTTTTTTTTTTTTTTTTTTTTTGTCACTTAGGATGTAGGTGAATACATGTTCACAAAATACATTAAGAAGGATGATGAAACTGCAGATGCAGATTATCTACCTATCTACCTACCTGTGTCCGTCCGTCCGTCTGTCTATCTATCCACCCACAGACAGGAGAGGGAGCCTAGCTGGGGAACGCAAAACGATGAGAACCTTTGAGCTGCCTCACTTAGAAAATGAGAAAGGAAATTCTGTCATAGACCGTGAAGGAACAGCTCTGATTGCAATGATTGCAAGGCATTTGCAAAATACAAATTAGATTTTGTGAAATTATCACTATAATAACAAGCACTTTCAGACTTAGGTGAGAGAACTCCATTTTGCTGTGAAGTTGTAGACAAGGAATTCCAAAGCGCACCAGATTTCAACACTGTGGAATTGTGTGTAAAATTTGTTCCAGAAATTTGGCAAGGCCTGGGCCTTGGGCCATCATTTTGCCAGTTGTTTTCAAATGGCCAGTCAGGGTATATGGGCAGTCAAATAAATACTCAAAAGTAGTAAGCCAAAGAAGGAATGATTTGAATCACACGTTATCTTCAAACTTTTTCAGATCCTAAACAAGTTATGTTAATCCTTTTTAAAGTGAATTACCAGCTCCCCTGGTAATTAAAGGCAATTTTCATCATTTAACACGTGCTCTTAGTGGTGCATTTGGCAGTGAGCTTAAACTTTGTTTTTTCTTCAGAAAGCTTTCATTCAGCCTGTTTGGAGGTTCTAACAACTCCAGTGACTGTCTAATTAGTTTATGCAGATACAAGTGGGCTATTCGCCGCACTTGTTTTCTTTACTCCTAGACACACAGCTGGACTACATTTCCCAGCTTCCCTTGCAGTTAGGAACAGTTAGACACCACTGAGTGCTGGTCTCTGGAATGTAGGTGAAAGCTATGTGGGTCACTTCCAGGTCTGACTTAAAACCACTTCCCCTGAGATTTTCTACTCTAAGATAGCAAAGCCTTAGTCAGCCTGTCTCTATGATGCTCAGGCGCAGAGACCCAACCCGCATCCGCAGCCTCCAGCTTACTGGGCTTTATCCAAGAGAGAATCAACTTTGTTTAAACCACTGAGATTTCTGGGCAACTAGCATTACCCGAACTCACGTATAGGATACAGAATGGGAACATTCTAGAACAGAAGCAACAGAAACATGGAACAAACAACAGAAACAAATTGTGATGATCATTACAATTGTAAAAATAGAAACGACAGAAATATAAAGGCGTGCTTGACCTCTTCCATTGTAGTGAAAATGGAGCCAGTCCATTTTCAAAATAGTGTGCAGCAGCTGCCCATATGTTGGGAAATAATTGGAGTGGGGCCTCATTAGAACCAACAAAAATAATAACCAAACAATGTAAAAAATTTTTCAGTTTAAAACCCATCCATTAATGAAGAAGGACACTACCCTATTTATAATTCAATGACAAAAAGATTTTAGTGCTTTTTTTTCCTTACTGTGGTAACTTATTAAAAGTGGTGGGTGTGGGGAGAGGGAGGGGAGAGAGAGAAGGTGAAGCTGTAAGGGAATAGCTCTTGGCTTTCTCCAACCGCCTTTTCCGGTTCAGGACTTGATTCAAATAAGGCTGAGTGGGTTGTGCGGGGTGTGATCACCTGGGAAAGTGCACTGTGCTGGCCGAGGGCAAATACCCTAACCTTTGCAAGAAGAACCCTTGGGGACTCTGGAGTGAGAAACCTGCCTTTGAGCATCATTAAAATGCAGTATAGTGGGATGGAATGAGAAGTATAATCAACAGCATGGTATGACATCAAATCCTGCTTCCAGAAGCTATTAGGCAAAAAAGACAGAAAAAAAGAATCTTTTGTGTTGAATGAAAATCATGCATCTCTTCAGCCCTCCTTATGATAGCATCCAAGCTTCTCTTATTTTAATACAACTGTACCAGATTGCCCTGTGGGAATATAAGTCATACAGTTATAACTAGGATAGCCACGGAACTTTAGTCCAAACTAGGACACTTCCAAAGTGAAAGAGGGACGGTCTGAAATAAATACTTACGAAACAACAAAAGAATTTTTTTTTTTGTCTTTTTAGGGCCACACTTGGGTCATATGGAGGTTCCTAGGCTAGGGATCGAATCGGAGCTACAGCCGCCGGCCTACGCCACAGCAACGCTGGTTCCGAGCCTCGTCTGCGACCTACACCACAGCCACAGCAACGCCAGATCGTTAACCCACTGCGTGAGGCCAGGGATTGGACCCGCAACCTCATGGTTCCTAGTCGGATTTGTTTCCGCTAAGCCACAACGGGAACTCCAAGAAAGATTTCTTTAGTGACCAATCATTTGGTTTTGTTACACTGAAGGATCTAAAAACAGTTTTCTTAGAAATAAAATCTTTTGAGTTCCTGCTATGGCTCAGTGGTAACAAACCCGACTAGTATCCCTGAGGGTGCAGATCCAATCCCTGACCTCGCTCAGTGGGTTAAGGTTAAGGATCTGGCGTTGCCACGAGCTGTGGTGTAGGTTGCAGACGTGGCTTGGGTCTGGCGTTGCTGTGGCTGTGGTGTAGGCCGGCGGCTACAGCTCCGATTAGACCCCTAGCCTGGGAACCTCCACATGCCGCGGGTGTGGCCCTGGAAAAGACAAACAAATTCTGTTAAATGGGGCAGATGGGTATTTTCATCTCTATTTTTGTTGATACTGAAATGTGTAAATATTTAAACCCAAGTCAGTTTTTACAGGTACTATCATTTTGCTTCCAGGTATTCGCAACAACGTTTTACAGACAAAACTTATCCAAACAAGTGGCTTTTTTTTTTTTGTCGTTAGTCATTTTAGGGCCGCACCTGCAGCATGTGGAGGTTTCCAGGCTCGGGGTCTAATCAGAGCTACAGCTGCCAGCCTACGCCACAGCCACAGCAACGCAGGATCCGAGCCGCGTCTGCGACCTACACCACAGCTCACGCCAACGCCAGATCCTTAATCCACTGAACGAGACCAGGGATCGAACCCACAACCTCATGGTTCCTAGTCGGATTCGTTTCCGCTGAGCCACGATGGGAACTGCCTCGTGGTCTTTGAATGCCACCAAATTTAAGCTCTATCAATTTGAATTCATTTAGTGAAGAATATATGGATTTACCCAATGAATGATAGGAATGCCACCTGAAGGCTCTTGCTAGGAGTTCCCTGGTGAGTCAGCAGGCTGAGGATTTGGCAGTGTCACAGCTATGGGGCAGGTTCTAGTCCCTGGCCAAGGAACTTGCCCATGCCGTGGGTATGGCCAAAAATTTAAAAAGGCTCTTCCTAAATTCAGTATCCCAAAACACATATAGAGTCTCAAATTTAAATCGTGTCTCTGGTTTTATCACTTTGGTTTCTCTCTTGCATTTGTATGGATGTGTTTTAATGACTGCTGTTTACAGGCTTCATTTCAATAACTACAGTTTGTTGAAAGCCAAATATTTTAGTTCTCCATTTATTGAATCCTTGAGTGAAAATTTTCGATAGATTTGGAAAATTGTAACCAAAACTGAGAGAACTCTTTGCCCACTCACAAAAATCCTATAACATAGGAAGATTCAAAAGGCCATTTCTAAAAATGTGGCGGATGAGGGTTGCAAAGAAAGAAAGCATGTATTGCCGTGATTATTATTACTATTTTGCATTCAACACTGTCAGAAAAGTTTTGTAGTTCAGTTACCCTATTTATAGACGTATATTTGAAAATTTGACAGCTGCAGCTTCTGTTTTGATTGGTGGAATACTCCTAGTTTTAGCATGATTAGAGAGTGAATAATGCATGCAACAAAGCATTCCAAGAACCTGTATTTTCTGTAGTTTTCTCAATGGAATAATGCCATCATTAGTAATACATTGCTGTCCTCCATAAAGTAAAAAGTATATATTACACATAAAAACAAATGCTTTTATCTTTCATCCTGAGCTTTATAATTGAATTTGTAATGGAATTCACAGCATTGGATGCTTGACTTTCTGTAGAACGAATTGAACTTTATTTTGTTTTCATGAAATGGATGGAAAAATGAAATCATTTTCCATTCGAAACACCTGAAACCACTGATAAAAATCTATCATCATTTAAAATCATCATTTAAAATCATTTTCCATTCGAAACATCTGAAACCACTGATAAAAATCTATCATCATTTAACTGGGAAGTTCTTTTCTGCTAATTGGCTTGACACATTGGCTGTGACTGTTAAATGCACCAGAGTATTTGGAATTGAAAGTGAACAAATGAAGAGTCATCATTTGGTCAAAATGAACAGCCTCGCTGCGCAGAGTGCTAGGTCTTCAGACCTTTGGTAGTTGCTTGTGTTAAAGTATTACCTTCAGCTCCAGACTTTTATAGGGGGAGTGCATACCTAAGGCATGTAGATGTTCTCCGGTCAAGGATCAAACCTGCACCACAGCAGTGATGCCAGATCTTTAATCTGCTGAGCCACTAGGGAAGTCATAGACTTTCTTTTCTTTCTTTTTTTTTTAGGGCTGCACCTGTGGCATATGGAAGTTCCCAGGCTGGGGGTCTAACCAGAGCTGCAGCTTCTGGCCTACACCACAGCCATAGCAACTCAGGATCTGTGCTGCATCTGTGACCTACATCACAGTTCATAGCAACGCCTGGTCCCCAACCCACTGAGCGAGGCCAGAGATCAAACCTGCATCCTCATGGATTACTAGATGGATTCTCTTCCACTGTGCCACAACAGGAACTCCTCATAGACTTTCTTTTTTGGTATTTGTGTCGTTTTTAGGGCCACACCCGTGGCATACGGAGGTTCCCAGGCTAGGGGTCTAACAGGAGCTACAGCCACCAGCCTACACCACAGCCACAGCAATGCGGGATCCGAGCCACATCTGTGACCTACACCACAGCTCACGGTAATGCCGGATCCCCAACCCACTGAGCGAGGCCAGGGATGGAACCTGCAACCTCATGGTTCCTAGTCGGATTCGTTTCTGCTGTGCCACAACGGGAACTCCTCTCATAGACTTTTTTAAATGGATGATTTTGAAGAGATGCTGCTGCGTCTTCAGTAGGTTTGATCTTGTAGTTTTCAGGTGGAGAATGATACCATTGTAGATGGTAAATGTTAACTATTTTGTGAAAATACAAGTTAGTTCATCAATAACCTTTATTGCAGAAGGGAAATTGAGTGAGTTTTCAGCAAACATGTACTTTTTATAAGCTCACTGCTGCAAAGTTAAGAAAAAAAAAAAGCTTTGCCAAAAAATTAACAAATGGTTGCCATTTCCCCCATACTATAAATGCAAGAGTACTGTAAAAAGAATACTGAGAATACTCGACACATACTCTGTGGAAGGATTATTGTCCAGTCTTTATTTCCCACATGTATTGAACATAGTCTTAATCTAAGTTGTCCTGGGTCTGTACCAGCACCACTAACTGGTAAGCTGAATCGTTTGTGTATTTCTCAGGCTGATAACAGACCGCGTGGTACCAAATGGCTCATGATGTGACTTAGCCGGGTCAGCAGAGTCAGATATTCATCCTATTACCACCCTGTTAAAAGGGGTTAGCTGGCTAAAGGAGATTGTTTGCCAAAAAGGCCGTATCTTTGCACTTTGCCCATAAAGAGGTGGAGCCTGCTTCCTCTCCCTTTGAATCTGGGATAGCTCTGTCATTCGTTGTGACCAATAGAAAGCAGTGGAAGCATCCCTGAGGGATTTCTGATCAAGGCGTCAAGACCTTTCACAGCTGCTACACACACACACACAAATACCACATCTTCTGTTTTCATTCCTCTGTTGATTCACATTTAGATTGTTAACAGGTCTTGGCTATTGGAAAGAGTGCTGCTATGAACACGGGTGCATGTATCCTTTTTTTTTTTTTCCTTTTTTAGGGCTGCATCCATGGCATATGGAAGTTACTAGGTTAGGAGTCAAATCGGAGCCACAGCTGCTGGCCTATTTCATAGCCAAAGCAATGCAGGCTCTGAGCCACATCTGTGACCCATACCACAGCTCACGGCAACACTGGATCCCTGACCCACTGAGCAAGGCCAGGGATTGAACCCGCATCCTCATGGATACCAGTCAGATTCGTTTCCACTGCGGCACAACGGGAACTCCTATCTTGTTGAATTAGACTTTTGTCCAGATAGATGCCCACGCGTGTGATTGCTGGGTCATATGGTAACTCTATCCTTAGTTTTCTGAGGAACCTCCATACTATTTTCCATAGTAGCTGCACCAGTTTACATTCCCACCAACAGTGCAGGAGGGTTCCCTTTTCTCCACACCCTCTCCAGCATTTGTTATTTATAGATATTTTAATGATGGCCATTCTGACTGGTGTGAGGTGGTACCTCACTGTAGTTTTAATTTACATTTCTCTACTAATTAGTGATATTGCACATCTTTCCATGTGCCTGTTAGTCATATGTGTGTCTTTGGAGAAGTTTCTAGGTCTTCTGTCCATTTTTTTGATTGTGTTTTTTGTTGTTGTTGAGTTGTATGAGCTGTTTGTATATTTTGTAAATTAAGCACTTGTCGCATCATTTGTAAATATTTTCTTCCATTCTGTAGGTTTTACGGTTTCCTTTGCTGTGCAAAAGTTTGTAAGTTTGATTAGGTCCCATTTGTTTATTTTTGTTTTTATTTCTAATGCCTCAGGAGACTCTATCATTGTCCTCAAGCTCTTGAGGTAAGTGTTAGTTAAAATAATCTGTGACAGCACTGGACTGGAAAAACCACAGGACACACCCAGTGTAACATTTCTCGCAGCTTATGTGTTTTATTTTTTTAGGTTATATCATCCATTAAGCAGTCATGCTGGACACTACCATTGATTTTGGGTTGGTAGATCATACATATCAACATATTTGGTGAAAATAGCCAACCAAACACAGAATCTGTAATCAGTAGTCAGGTACACAACCAATGCGGCTTAAGCAAATAGTTACTTAGTATTTTTCACCTATCAAAGAATCTGGAGTTGGACAGTCTAGGGCTGGTGACTTCATATTGGCTCCAAGGCTCCAGGCTCCATCACTTTGCTCAGCCGTCCTCAGTGTGTGATTGCTGCTCAGGACAGAGTTGGCTGCTTCTCCCCCTACACTGTGCCCACGTTGCCAGCACAAAGAATGGCAGAGAGTACATGTGGAGGATGGCGTATTCTGGGTCTACCTGGTGCTGGAGCTCCTTAGAAGCCCCGCACAACCTCCTCCTGTACCTCATTGGCCTGAAGTGGTCATCTGGTCAACTCTTATGCAAGGGCAGCTGGGGAATGAAGTTTTTAGCTGGGCATATTGTCTCTTCGAGAAAAAGCAGAATTCAGTTAGGAAGGAAAAAGGAGGGCTAGCTGTTGGATTGTTAAAGGTAAGATGTTTGTTGCCTTTAGGGCTCACTTGCTATGGTGTCAGATCATTGTGAGGCTAGAATTACAAAGTGGATGTCTAATAAACCCACCCCAGCTGACTCTGCTCCATATCACGTTTTTCTTTTCCGTCCAGTTGTGATGAAGTCACGCTGATACATTCATTAAGGGACTGGAGGACTGTGTAAGCACCTGGGAGACCCAGCTCTCAAAGTGTTTGAAAGTTCATTTAGCTAATTCAAGAGATTGAATTGCGACCAACAGTTTGCCTTCTTGGAGTTTGGGGACAGTCAAGCCATAATGCTCTGTTTTAGAGATAGATTTAACACCACAGGCAGGAAATAAAAACAAGATTTCTTCTTCACAGAGTATTTTAAGGACAGTAATATCTTTGAGACCAGGTTTGGGTTGGTTTTCTTTGGTTCCTCTGCAACTGTTAACAAAAGCCTATTGTGATAATATGCAAATAATGTGATAATATGCTGTGAGAAAAACGACAAAACACAGCAGGGTGATTTCCTGTGTAGGAAATCCACCCCTCCACCAAAAAAACCCTCCAAAGAAAACCCAATGATAGAATACCTTTCTCCCTTTCACTTGGGTAGCACGGTGTCCCTCTGTTCTTTTGTCTCACAGTCACTCTGTCTTCTGTTTCTCTACTCTACTACACAGAAATAATCTTAAAGGTCAGAGACTAAGACACCCATCTTTCTTTCTCTCAGCTTCTTGACCAGTACTGACCGTAGGAATAGAATGAGTCACTAAATTTTCTTCATGCTAAATGTTCTTGTAGCTACATTGAAAGAGTATAAGTACAAACAGTAGATACAGTTATATTTAATAATATATTTAGCCCAATATATCCAAACTATCATTTTAACACATAATGTAACATAATTGTTGAGATAGATTTTTTTGGTATTAAATGTTTAAACGCCGGTGTGTTTATTATACTTGACATCTCATTTTTGACTGAGTACATTTCAAGTGCCTAATAGCCACTTGGGACTGATGGCTGCCATATTGGACAGCAGAGGTCTAGACAATGCCTTGGTCAATGGAGAATACATCATAATTACCAATACAGTTTTACTTAGGGTCCCGAAGAGCTTGTTAAATGCTAGGATTTTAAGAGATATCTTATAGACTAATAAGGTTTACAGAGATTTGACTGATCTCCTAAAAGTATGGCCAGTTTTATGCTTCATTAACTAGGCTTAAGAGATGGAGAGTGGGGAGAAATTTTGCTTATCTGGATTCATACAATAACTTGACCTCAGAGAACACTGAGTTGAGTCCTCTCATATTACAGATGGAGGTAATTATAATTCAGACTGGTTAAGTAAGTTGTCCAAGGTCACAGGTCTGGTTAGTGGTAGAGAAGTACTAGGACCCAGTGATTCATGTATTAGTTAACAAAGTTATCAAGAGCCTTCTCTGTGCAAGGTACTGTGTTAGGTGCTTAGGATACAAAGCTAATAAGACACAGTTCTAGTTATGAGGAGTTGACATATAAGTGGGAGACAAGGAATAGGTACCATGCCCTAGAGCATTCTGGGTATTATAAGCCTTGTACAGTGGAGCCCAAAGAGGGGGAAGAGGTGTAAGGGATGAGGAATGGGAAGGCTTGTGTGTCACCTACATCAGTGCCTCCTAGGTCCTGAATTCAAAACAGCAGGCAGGAAGGAGCACTTAATACTTTAAACAACACAGAAGGAAATGTGGAATTTCTTTCCTTTTGAATATAACTGGGCATTTTCCTCTGACATCTTTGGGCCACATGCTTCCCCAAAAGCACACCCTGAGACAAGGACTTGGGAACAGATCACTTAATTGGGAGGTGACCCTGGGATGCACGAGTGAGGGAATGGGGAATGAGGCAAGGAAGAGAGAAAACCTGAGAAAGGTGAGTTAATTTGTATGTTACAACTGTGGGCAACTGGGACTCGATCTTGCTGGGCCTATTGGAAGACAATGTAGAAGACGTCTCAGGGTTGTCTTAGCATGTTGAAGGGGGAAGCTGGGGCATTCAGCCACTGACTCCTGTCCCTCTTTTATTGATTTAATCTGGGGGTCTTGAGTCTGGTTTGCCTAGTACACAGGCTGAACGCACTTGTTGTTAGCAGAGGGAGCAAGGTGCTTGAGGCAGGGAGCTGCCGGAAAGTCCAGGACCATCCACTGCAGGTGCACTCTGAAGGAAGTGGAGGTGAGACCGGACAGGACACCAGCAGTATCTGCCACAGGAGGGGTCTGACCCTTAATCGTTCAGAGCCAGTGTTGTCTTATATCTCAAGTAGTCATGTTTTCTTCTACTGTATCTTCAAGTTTACTGTTTGCCCCCGTTGACCCGGTTCCCCTTTGCAATGCCTTTTGCAGAAGCTTCCATCTTTGTCCCCATAGCTATAATCTTCTATGATTTTCATTCTTTTGTTCTTTTCCCTTGTTGTTTTGCAGTGCTTTTCAACTTGGCCTTATACATTTTTGATTTGTTAGCTCCAGTGGACTCTTTGACCTTTGTAGTTTCCCTAGAGTCTTTTAAATTGTTTCCGGCTTTTACTTCGCCCTTGGCTTCTCAGCACCTTCTAATTTCATACTGGCCTTTTGTGCTTTCATTTCACCTCATTGCCTACTTCATAGGGTTGGCAGGGTTTTCTTCTCTTTTTTGAGATCCCAATTTTCTTCTGTTTTCTCACAGTCGCATGTTTTGCAGTATGGTACTCATACAGTGGTCTGAGCACCAGCAGGATCAGCATCCCTGGGGAGCTTGTTAAAAATGTAGATTTCCAGCCTTCACTAGATTTACTGAATTAGAAGCTGTGTTTTAATAGCCCCCCCCCCCCCCGCAGTGATTTGTTAGTATAATGGTCGGTGTGAGGGGTTGAGGAAGTGTTGAGAATCACAATCCTTAGTTCTAAGATGGTCTGGGGCAGTGATTAGGAGCCAAGATTGAATTTGATTTGAATCTCAGCCTTGCCGCCCACCAGTCGCAGAACTTGGGGAGACTGAGCTATTCTTGCCAAACTCGAGTCTCCTCACCTCCAGAGCGGGAACATTCATTTCTATTTTACGAAGAGAATCTGAAAATTAAATTAGATCAGTATGTAAAATGCCAGGCAGAGAACTTGGACCATGATCGTTTGAAAAATAGCTGCCATGTGATGAATTTTTAATGTTGCAAAGTATTTTTATTGGTCTTTCCATGTTGAATTTTTTTTTTCCTTCCTCCTAGTTCATCCTTGAAAGAGACCTAGCCTGTGTTGGGGAAGAAACTTTCCTCTACCCTTCTAGGCTGGTCTAAGAATTAACTTGACATGAGACAGATTAACAGGAGAAAATCACACAAATGTTTAATGACAGATATATATGAGAGAGACCCAGGAAAACTAGTCACTTGCTAAAATGGCTGAAACCCTTATCTTAAATCCCATCTTCAGCTAAAGACAAAAGAGAATAAAGACAAAAGAGAATAATTGAAAGTAATCATTGGTTTGGGCCTTTAGGGAGGGAGGAAGGCAATTCAAAGGGAGATGGAAAAGCACATGTTGTGTAAATAAGTGTTTGCTGGGCTGGGCAGAGACAAGGGGATACAGAGTGGACTCTGATCTCCAAGCATTTTCTCCATCACACTTCACTCCTATTCTTTGAAGGTGTATCTGGTGATAGGTCTATTCCAGGAACAAGCACATTAAATTCTTTAGGCAGCTAAGGGGGAGGTAGAAAGACTTCCTGAGTCTTTTGTTTCTTAAAAGTAACCAGCCTAAATTAATCCTCATGCCAGAGGCATATTTTGGGATGGTAAATTTTGCTCACCTATGCCTCTAAAAGTGAAGGCAATGCTACGGCTCTTGGTTATGTTTATGGACCAACTAGAGGTTGTCTTAATTTTTGACTCTGATTTTAACCAGGGGAATGCGGTGATGGGTACAGACCCTAGCCAAAGTTTTGTTATCTATAGTCTTAAATGCCTTGTCCTGCAGAAGAGGTGTGGTTCAGACCTGTTGTTTCTGAGGTAGGAGTGGATATTGGGGCCAGTTACATCCCACTCCCACCTGCTTCCTCTCTTGACTCTGTCCTGTTGCAAAGGACTAGAAGGGCTCAGTTTTATTTATTTTTTATTTTTTTGTCTTTTTGCCTTTTCTAGAGCCGCACCTGCAGCATATGAAGGTTCCCAGGCTAGGGGTCTAACAGGAGCTGTAGCCGCCGGCCTTCGCCACAGCCACAGCAACACGGGATCCGAGCTGCGTCTGCAACCTACACCACAGCTCACGGCAATGCCGGAACCTTAACCCACTTAGGGAACAAACCCGCAACCTCATGGCTCCTAGTCAGATTTGTTAACCACTGAGCCACAACGGGAACTCCAGGGCTCAGTTTTATAGTTGGGCTTATCACCTGTACAACTCCCAGAATTTTTGCCAGAGCGTGGCAAGTCATTGACTGCTTTGCTCGGCTTCCAAAGCTGCTATCAACTGAAATGCCCCATGTACCACTGGACACTCTGCAGGAACAATGGAAACAGAGAATCTCACACACATACATACACCAAAAACAACAACAACAATAACAACAAAAAAGATCACAGTGCTTGCTAGCTACGATCATACTTGGGAAGTTCAGGCGCATTTTACATTGGGGCTGTGCTGACCTTTGTGATTTGACTTTTATCTATCCCACATATTAATCCATTCTTCATTGAGAAATCCTTAAACTGCCTTTCCTAAGACAAATTGAACTTTCATACAACAGGTGATAAATGAGTATTTCAAGCCATCCACTGGGGCTACCTGTCATTCAACATAACGGAGGGGCACCCTCTGGGGCTTCCTGGGACAGACCCCTCCCCTACTTGCTCTGCTGAAGCTCCACTCTGAAGTACCTAGGTAAGAGTGTCTGATGTGTATCTCCTGAGCTGTTTTCACCACAAAATGGAAGAAATTAACTAGCGAATGAGCATGAGCATGTATCCCCCAGACCTGCTGGAGCCTAAAGATTGATATTAGCCCCTGTGACCCTGCCCTGTTACCTCATCATCAGCCAATCAGAATTGTGCACGAGGAGGTCATGCACCCTGGCTGCACCCCCACCGCTTCCTTGGTCTGTCGGCACTAGCTGTTCTTTACTCCTTGCCTGGCACCCTGTAACGAGCACTGCACTTTTCTTTGCCACAACCCAGTGCTGGTAGGTTGGCTTCACTGTGCCTGCACTTGCGGGTTAGCAGACCCAAGTTTGGTTGAGTAACATCAACAGTCAGGTTTGGAAGCATCTCTATCTTTGCATAGCAGTGCTTGAGCCATTATTTGAATGTTTTATTACATTTTGCCTTTATTATTTTATAAAAATGTCAGTGAGAGAAGCCTAGATTCCAAATGCAATATAGATCCTTAAACATATTGAAAGCTGGTAATCTTTAACTTTATTGGGATGCATATCAGACTTGGATATGTAGACTAAGTTAATTGTGAAGAAAATGAATAAAAATAAATATCTCCAAAATGCTGAAAATAGATTATTGAAGAGTGTCAAAATGATTGATGTATTTTGAGTTTTTCTAACATTTTTTTTTAAATATTTCTGGAATTACATCCACTTGGGGAGGAAAAATAATTTTCCCTTCATCCTTCTAGGTTCGTGGCTGAGACCCCCCCTGTAATAAAAGACAGATTAATGGGAGAAAACCAAACAGAAGTTTAATATCATGTATGCCTCCTGTATACGTGAGAGAGACCCAGGAAAACTCCCCAAGATGGCCCAAGCCACCACCTTCAACACTATCTCCAGCTAAAGACAAAAGATGTTGAGCAAGGGGAGAACGAGGTTTTCAAGGCAAAGCCCAGTAAACAAAGGTAAGGATATTGACAGATTTAAGTCCAAGCCTAACATCAATAACAGTTTCTAAAGATCAAGTCCTTCTCCTTTTCTTGCTACTGAGAAGGAGATACCTTTGCATATGGAGATTTCCCTTATGGATTAAATCAGCACCTTGGCAGTGACCAGAACAGCTGCAGTCAGACTATTAACCCACTGTGCCACAGTCAAAACTCGAAGTTTGGTTTCTTAATATATGTGAGGTGGCTTAAATAATTTTTCTGGGCTATTATTGGCATTAGATAAATGACTGAGGACTATAGGTATCATTGCCAAGTTATTATTAACCTCATAGCATTCAGGGAACTGCCAAAATAGTTTTATGGTTAGCCAGAGGCTAATTCATGATTGAATAAATTTTACAAGTACCACAGCTTATAATTTCCCATTCCATTTGGGAGAAGTTATTTTCAGGTTTTAATTCCAGGCCGGAGAGTATTTATTTTAGGAAAAAAAAAAAGTGTTATTCTATTGGCTTAGATGTTAAATCAAAGCCTTTTAACTAAGAACCTATGAAAGTTCCTGGTTTCCAAAAATACTTATTATTTTGCTTTTTAGGGCTGCACCCGTTGCGTATGGAGGTTCCTAGGCTAGGGGATCAGTTAGGGCTGATTTTCCAGGGACCACAGCCACAGCAGTGCCAGATCCGAGCCGCATCTGCAACCTACACCACAGCTCACGGCAACACCAGATCCTTAACCCACTGAGTGAGGCCAGGGATTGAACCCAGCAACCTCATGGTTCCTAGTCGGATTGTTTCCACTGCGGCACGACAAGAACTCCCCCAAAATCCTTTAATATGTTGAAATGTGATCAAAAGAATCCTATTCCCTATATTTTTGGGGTTATACGTGGAATGAAACAGATGTGGTTTTTTGCCACAAACCGGCTGTATGTTCTGAGGAGGTTTACTTAATTCATGGTAGTCCCAGCACTAATCTAACAGGTTGATGAATGAATTAAACCAGTTGCACCTGCTCTATGATGACTTTCTAACAGTTCTTAGTAGTTACTCAAAGTTTTGACACACATATTCATAAACTTCATTGTCAGTATCAATAATAACATTATTCTTAGCACACTTGATGAGTTTAATGACTGAATGTTCGAGAGTATAGTGATAGGATGTTAATGACTAAATATAGATTGTGGAGGATATAAGTGGGTTCTGTGAAGAGCCTATCTATGTGCCAGGCCCTGAAGAATATACAATAGTTAAAAATGTTATTTTGGGAGTTCCTAGAGTGGCACAGCAGGAACAAAGCCAACTAGGAACCATGAGGTTTGTGGGTTCAATCCCTGGCCTCACTCAGTGGGTTAAGGATCCGGCATTGCCATGAGCTGTGCTGTAGGTCACAGATGCAGCTCAGATCCACTGTCGCTGTGGCTGTGGCCGGCAGCTGTAGCTCTGATTTGCCCCCAGCCTGGGAACCTCCATATGCCAGGGGTGCAGCCCTAAAAAGCAAAAAAAAAAAAAAAAAAAAAAGTTACTCTGCGCTGTATTTTCTTTAAAATAGATGAAGAGCTCTTTCGTGACATTTTAGGCTATAGGTGGACTATAACTGCTTTCCATATGATTAAGTAAACAGAAGCTTAGAAATGTATACAATTCTAATTTCAGTTCCTACATTTCTCCTTCTCTAGGAATGCTGGAGTGACCCTATGAAAACCTTTCTGGATCATTTGTTTGGGCAATAATTCTCCATGGGTGTCACATGTCTGCACATCTTTTGAGCAAAGGTATCAGCAGATTTGAATTCCAGACTGTCTTTTCAAAGGATGCTTGTATATTGAAAAGCCTTACAGGATAGAGTGTCTTCCTCCAAAGCAGAGGGCAGATTGGCTTGCTTTCCAAGATAGTAATGAAATGTGTCTCTGCCCAGAGTAGAGCTGGTGGCAGCCCTCTTATTAAAGCTGGGCATTTCCGGAGTTCCCGCTATGGTGCAACGGAATCACAGTGTCTCTGGAGCACCAAGATGTGGGTTCGATCCCCAGCCTGACACAGTGGGTTAAAGTATCCTGTGTTGCCACAGTTGTGGCATAAGTCACAGCTGTGGCATGGATCTGATCCCTGGTCTGAAAACTCCACATGCTGTGGGGTGCCCAAAAAAGGGGAAAAAAAAAAGGAAAGATGAGTGTTTCCAAGACTCAGAGTTGCTCACTGCATGTTTCAGCATCACGTGGCCCTCAGTGAATTACCACGTGTGCGGGAATTGGGGCCAGGGGTCCCAGTGCAATTGATGTTACTGACATAGAGGATGGGGCTGGTGCCTGAGAGGTTTTATCTAGTTATCCCCAACCTTTGCATCCCCTCCTCTTGTTCCCCCCTCATTGCCCCCAAGGTTCATCTGAGTATGGCTTTGGTTTTCTCTCAATTGGTGGATGCTTGTGTCTCCATTGATCTGAGTGGTCCCTGGAAAATCAGCCCTAACTGATCCTCGAGGAAACACCCCTAAATGTTTTAAATGTAAAGATGGTTTGGTACCTACCAGTGTGGCGCATAGTATAAGGCATAGATAACGGCTGTTAGTGTTGTTTTTTCTTCCATCCAAACTCATGTATCTAATACCTTATTTTATTGCTTAGCCCAGCTCATCTCTCCCAGCTGACTATATGTACTGTTTAAAGTTATAGAATCAGAAAATGTTAAAGGAGCTTTAAAAATTGAAAACATGGGAACATCCTGTGCATTTGGGGGGTGGCAAGGATGTCATTTTTTCTTGTGTTTTTTGCTCTATCTGATTCTGTCAGATAAGCAAAATGGTGAAGAAGATAGAGATTAAATAATCTTAGGTTACATTTCAGGTTTGCTATTTAATTAGTTATGGAAGCTTGCAAGTTTCCTTAACCTCCGTGTTTGCTTTCTTTCTCTCTTTTTTCTTTTCTTTTCTTTTCCTTCCTTTCCTTCCTTCCCTCTCCTTCCTTCCCTCCCTCCCTCCTTCTCTCCTTCCCTCCCTCCTTCCTTCCTTCTGCATCTGCAGCATACGGAGGTTCTTAGGGGTCAAAATGGAGCTGTAGCTGCTGGCCTACACCACAGCCACAGCAACATCAGATCCAAGCTGTGCCTGCGACCTACACCACAGCTTGTGGCAATGTGGGATCCTTAACCCACTAAGCGAGGCCAGGGATCCAACCCTCAACCTCATTGTTACTAGTCGTATTCATTTCCGCTGCACCATAATGGGAACTCTGATCTCTGTGTTTTCTTATCTACAAAATGTAGAAAACAGTAGTATTGACCTCAAGATATTATTGTGAAGATTAAATGAATTAGTACTTTTAAAAGTGCTTTTTTCATGGTGCGCATTCAAGAAATTTGTCTTAGGAATACACTATTGCCTGTTGTTTAGGAAGGCAGGAGAGTGGCTTTGTTATTGGTAGTGTTGATGTTAACAAAAATATACCCCAACAATTTATTGAATTCAGAGCAAAGGAGATAGCAGGGAAACTTCCTTATTTCTTTTGAAATCCATCACTTCCTGTGGTATTGTGTTAATTAAGATTGAGTTTGGCTGTAAGGAATAGAAAGTGCAACTATTATGACTTAAATAGCAAGTTCTGTATCTCTGAAGGCAGGGAGTTCCTGGCATTGGTTTGGCAGCTCAACTATATCAAGGCCTGATAGGTCTTAATTCCCTAACCTTTCCCTCATGGCCACAAAATGGTTGCTATGGCTCCAGGCATTGGGCTATAGTGAAGGCAGAAAGGAGGGCAGAGTGGTGCTGGCCTTATTTGCCTATTTTATCAGGAAATTAAAACCTTTTATGGAAACCTTTTAAGCAAATGGCTGTTTCTGTCTCTTTAACCAGCATTATGATACATGGCCATCATTGGTGGCAAGGGAAGCTGGGAAAGCAACAAGCGATAAGGCTTTGTTGGGTCATCCAATTAATGGTATTGGCTTTAGGTAGTGTTTGGCCCTTTCTAAAAGTGAGCATTTGATCTAGAAAACTACGGATTCTATTGTAAGAATAGTCTGACAGATTCTGTGATGCTTGAAAATCAAAATGTTATTTCTAGAAGGAGCACTTATTCCAATTCTCATTTTAATAACATCTGGCACATTAGGCAGTACATATTTATTGACTGAATAAAAATAACCTGAGAAATGGAAGAGTAAAATGGTTCTCCCTACTAGGTGATTTATGTTAGTTATCTATTGCTGTGTAGCAAGTTATCCCAAAATTTAGTGGCTTCAGAGAAAAAATAATTACAGTTGACTTATTTTTAATATGCAAAAGAATAGCGGATTTTATTCAAGGGACTAGGCAGAAGTTAAACTGGTGACATATTTTTTCATCGTTAGTCTGTAATGTGTTGTGTTTGGCATATAGTACATTTGAAAGCAGTTGACCTTGAATAAAACAGGTTTGAACTGCACAGGTCCACTTAGACGCAGATTTTTTTTTTCAGTATAGTTGCCCTTTCACACCTAGGGGCTCTGCATCCACAGATTCCCCCAGCCGCAGATGGTGTAGTACATTTCTGACCTGTGGTTGGTTGAATGTGCAGATGGAGAACCCGTGGATATGGAGGACTGACTATGGAACTTGAGCATCCATGGTGTTTTGTTATTTATGGTTGGTCCTGAAAGCAGTCCTCACTGCATACCAGCGGATGACTGTATTATGTCATAGTTTTTGTGGGTCAGGAATTTAAGAGCTACTTAAGCGGTGGTTCTGGCTCAAGATCTCTTAAGAGGTTGCAATCAAATCATCTGCCGACACCAGTCATCAGAAGGCTTGACTGGGGCTGGAAGGTCTCCTTCTAAGCTCACTGAAGTGATTGTTGGTCATAAACCTCTGTTACTCACCACGTGCGCCAAAGGGAAGACCAACTTTTCCTGTTTTCCTTCTTAGGTCTCTGACTGGTATAGTAATTAAATTGACTTAAGACACATGAATAGGAGAAAAACAAATTTATCTTTGCATGTGAGCCTCATATAGACATGAGGCGGGTCAAAGACAGGTAAATGAAGCTGATAGACCATCCTGAGCTAAGGAGGAGTGGGTAGGGGTCTGGGGCTGAAAACACAGGGAGATGAAAAAAGCAGGTGCTTGATAAACAGATGTTAGTCATGCTGTGCAGCGACACTGGGACACGCAGAGGGCTTTGAACAAACACAGCCTGCTCACCACACCCAGCCCATACTCTTGGTAGTTAGCGCTGGTGAGAGCGCTGTTCCCAGACCAGGCCCTCTATCTGAATTCTTTTTTTTTTTTGTCTTTTTGCCTTTATGTAGAGCCGCACCCGCGGCATATGGAGGTTCCCAGGCTAGGGGTCTAACAGGAGCTGTAGCCGCCGGCCTTTGCCACAGCCACAGCAACGCAGGATCCAAGCCGCATCTGCAACCTACACCACAGCTCACGGCAACGCCGGATCCTTAACCCGTTGAGCAAGGCCAGGGATCGAACCCGCAACCTCATGGTTCTTAGTCGGATTCGTTAACCACTGAGCCACGAAGGGAACTCCTATTTGAATTCTTAAATACAGTTAAGGGGGAGGTGAAAAGCTCTCCTTCAGTGTGTTGGATCTTGACTGTCTTCAGTTCAAGATAATCCGCAGGCCAAAGTGGCACGTACTGGGGGCTTGCCCTGAAACCCCTCAGGGCCCCACCATTGGGGTGTTAGAGTGTTATCAGGACAGAGCAACTGGCTTCCTTTAGAATGAGTGATGCAAAAGAGAGCCAGGTAGAGAAGCCGCCATGTCTTTTACAATCTAGCCTCAGCAGTGATGAACATTACATCCACTGTATTCTATCAGTTACGCAGACCTACCCTGATAGAATGTGGGCGGGGACTACACCAGGGCAGGAATCAAGGAAGGAAGGAAGAGGTCATTCAACACCCTCTTGGAGGCTGCCTACCACACTCACAGAGCTATTTAGCAGTGAAATGAGAACTGAAAACCTGGCTTATCTGATGATCAAACTGTAGCCCATGTGACACTCTGCATCTTTTGTATTGTTTTAAAAGTCAGGGGAGCTCCCATTGTGGCTCAGTGGTAACAAACCCGACTGGCATCCATGAGGACTCAGGTCCGATCCCTAGCCTTGTTCAGTGGGTTAAGGATCCAGCATTGCTGTGGCTGTGGTATAGGCTGGCAGCAAAGCAAAAATACTAACAATGAATGAAAAGAAAATTTTGTTAAAAACAATCATCATTTAAATTAACCTAAAGCTTCCTCTTTGTTTTGTATATGCCCACACAGACGCATTGACACAAGCACTCACACAGGTATTTTACTATGGTTCAATTTCCGTCAATATTCTTTAGGGAGGACAAAACCCACAGAGTTCCTGCCTAATGGAGGTAAAACTCACAATTGGAAAATGAGAAGAGCTGTGTCATCAACAGGGTGTAGATCCACCGTAAGAATTACACAGTTGGCTTCCTCTTCCGTAAGTGAAATGGAAAACAAGAAAGAAGAAAAGAAATCATCTCTAAGATAGAAGGAATGAAGCAAAAAGTAGTTGAAACATTTTAAACGAAAAGAGCAGCTTTTATTTTTTATTATGGAACAAACCGAGTTCCTAAGCTATTCTTTCATGTGCCTGTGTTTGTACAGAAACACAGACTGGTAGAAAATTGCTTGCTCTAGTTTAGTCCTATTGCTAAAGGTGCCCGCATTGAAGTCCAACTTATTACAGTGATACTATTTTCCAAGTGTATCTTAAAGGAAGTATAAATTTTTCAGAACGGCCAATCTGTTAGAGCTTGCAGAAATAAGCAGTGTTTTTTATCCATTCTGGTTTTGGAGCTAAAAATTGGAGTGCGCCTTTGCTTTGTTTTAGCAGTGTCCTTTTGTTGCTCTTCCTCTGAAGTCCCTCAAAACCACTTTCTAGGTTTCTGTCAATAATTAGAACCTCTTGGAAGAGCAAAGGGGGAAGGAACAAAAGATATTTTTGGTCTGGCCTTTTTGTCCTTGTAGAAATGTGTATTTCAATTATTTGCAGTTAAAATTGAAATGGGTTCTTTCGTGGCTCATATTTATGTTTTTAAAACAAGTGTTCAAATCTAATTGAATACAACTATTCACTTGGTTTAATCTGAGCATACGAAATGGATCACACTCTAGAGCCATTAAAATTTTTTTTGTACTGGGGGTACAGTTGATTTACATTGTTGTATCAGCTTCAGGTTTACAGCAAAGTGAAACAGCTATACATAGACATATATCCACTCTTTTTTCTCATATAACTTATCACAGAACATTGAGCAGACCTCCTTGTGCTATACAGTAGGTCCTTGTTAGCAGTGCCATTTTTAAATGTTAGGAGACTGACATTTCTGGAACAGCAGATACAGTTTTAGCGACTGTACCAGGCAATGTTCATATGTTTTCAGTTAGAAATATCTTGATCCAGTGAACCAGGTAGGGTCCCAGTTTATAGCTGAGAGCACTGAAGCTCAGAGAGGGTAACTTTCCCACTCTTTGAATGACTGTTCTTTGAGCTCTTGCTCTAAGCAATACATCCTGCACTGGGTTGTAGAAATATGGTGATAAATGGGACCAGGCCACACAGGGAGTGACTGGAAAAGGTATGAGGTTTCCAAGTCCAGTGTCCTTGATTCCACCTCTGTGCCCTTACACACAAATAGCCCTGACACAAAGAATGGTTTTTTGGTCATAAAGCGGTACATATTGTGGACATAGGTACCATTTACTGAGTGCTGACTTTTTGCCAGGCCTTATGCAAGCTGTTTGCCCTACTTTAGTGTATAGAACATTCAGAATTACTCTCTAAATTGGGTGTTCATATTTCATTAACCAATGAAAAATGGAGGCATAGAGGGGTTCCGATTGTTGCTTATGGTTACTCAGCTTTTCAGGGGTAGAAAATAATTTGAGCGAAAGAGGGAGGGTTTATTTTTCTCAGAAAGCATGAGACAGAGCTTTTATGGAGGAGGGGGATTGATGATGTGCAAAACATGGCAAAGAGCTGGCATAGATTCCACTACTTACTCTTTCTGTGGCAATAGCCAGCTCCACCCATCAATCACTGTCTCTTTTCCCATTGTGCCCGGACATGGTTTCCGAGACCGTCTCAACATACACTCCAGGCAGCCACCACCACCTAATTGGAATTTGTACTTGAGATAAACCATATTTTCCACTTACAGAAAGCATTAGTTACTGTTTCTCAGCATCTGTCTCAGCGTGTCTGCTGTCATTTGGATTTCTTTTGGGGGGTTACTTTTTCATGCAGCTTAGTCGTGGTAGGAGAGCAGTTCCAGGCGCCAATAACTTTTTTTTACAGAAGTCGAGAGGCCACACCAGGGTATAAGTGTATTACCTAAGCTTGGCTGATTGGAAGCTCTCTCCTGGGACTTTAACTCAAGGGCAGGAAGGAATGGTGTGCTAAACCGACTTTGATCTAGGACTATGGCTGTGGTTTCTGCTTCCTAATCCTCCAGTATTAAGATTCCTGTTCGTCCTTAAGACCCTTCATTTCTTTAAGCATTAGTAGTCACCCAGTAAGTTGCCTTAGGTTTAAGCCAGCCAGAGTTGGTTTCTGTTGCTTGCACATGTGGAATCCTGACTGATAGATCATCCTGGATTGTTCATTATCATTGCTGACCCTGGTAACTCTGTGACATCATCACCTGAAATTAGCAAAACAAAGCTCTACTTTTCTGGGAGTGCACTGTTCATTACACACTGTCAGTTTAATTCTATACTCTTAAGATAATTGCTCAGACAGTCTCAACTTGGAGAGTTAACCTCTACTTTCTGGCTTTTCCCATTTTCTGTCTTTTATTTTTATGCCTCTACTTAGGGACTCAGGCTTTGAAACTCACTGTGGTTATCAATTCACAGGTAGACTGAGCTTTCTTTTCCAAACCATCAGTGTTATCAAAGAACTGAATCTTTCCTAAGTGTCCCATTATTGGCTTCAGGATGCAAGTCCTGTACAGGTGCAAGCTGTCCCTCTGGTTGGCAAGTTCATCTGGGCATCCTGGTCAGGAAGCTTCCAAATGGCCCTGCCTGAGTTACAGGGAACAGAGTTTCCTCTTTGCTCTGAGGGCATGGCAATGCCTATTCTTCTACTTTTAGGATTATTTCTTTTTATCTCGGCTCTGAGGATGCTAGGGACTCAAGGCTTCAAGTGTGGTACACGGATTGGAAGCATTGGCATCACCTGGGAAAGGCAGCATCTCGGACCTCACTCCAGATCTACTTGCTCAGAATCTGCAGTTTAACAAAACCCTCAGGTGATTTATGTGCACTTTGAGAAGCACTGCTCTAAAGGAGCAATTAAGTTAGGGCTTGGCAAATACTGTACGCAGCCTATTTACATTCCAACCTGTGTCTGCTAAGCTCTGCATCAACTGTTCCAACCTTAAAGTCTACCTCTGGAGGCTGGAAAGCTAAGAACTCCTATCTCCAGCTCGTTTCCAGCTAATGTTGGACACATGCTTTAGTCTTGGCTGAGTGAGACACATGCAGAATCTGCTGTGCTGCTGCTCTTGCCTTCTCCTTCCCCCTGGGAACACCTCTGATGCTTAGGGTGTCAGCCCAGTTGCTAAGAAAGAGAAAATCAGAAGGAGTCTTGTTTCCCTTGCCATCTATGAGCTGTTGAACCAGCCCTGGCTCCCGACTCCCAGAATTCTTGGTGCCTGAAATAAACACATCTCTATTTGGGTGAAGTACAGCCAGTGGCTTCCCAGACATCGCTAACTAAAACCCTGGCTTCTTTGGGTTATCTGATTAAGCAGCAAAGCCCTTCTGAAACATGTTGAAACTTGTTTCTTTCTTTTTTTTTTAGGGCTGCACTCATGGCACATGGAGGTTCCCAGGTGAGGGGTCAAATTGGAGCTGTAGCCACCAGCCTACGCCACAGCAATGTGGGATCTGACCACATTTGCAACCTATACTGCAGCTCACAGCAGTGCTGGATCCCTGACCCACTAAGCAAGGCCAGGGATTGAACCCAGATCCTCATGGATACTAGTCACATTCATTTCCATTGTGCCACGGTGGGAACTCTGAAATTTCAGTTTCTGAACTCAGAAAATAAACCGGGCTGGCTTTTAGCCTTGAGGCTCCAAGCCATTTCCAAGGTAGCAGTGGGGCTTAGTAGTGAGAAGCAAACCAGTGCAGTTGTGCAGGCTCCCAGGCTCAGGAGAGCTTTATTTTGGTTGAATGCGCTGCTGTTGCTATCTTAAAATTCTATTTTTTTTTTTTTTTAGGGCTGCCCCTGCTGCACCCCAGGCTAGGGCTTGAATTGGAGCTACAGCTGCCAGCCTATTTCACAGCCACAGCAACACCAGATCTGAGCTGTGGCTGCGACCTACAGTGCTTCTCATGGCAACTCCGGATCCTTAACACACTGAGGCCGGGGATCAAACTCGAATCCTCGCACCTGCGGCACATGGAGGTTCCCAGGCTAAGGATCTAATCGGACCTGTAGCCACCGGCCTACGCCACAGCCACAGCAACGCGGGATCCGAGCTGTGTCTGCAACCTACGCCACAGCTCACAGCAATGCCGGATCCTTAACCCACTTAGCAGTACCAGGGATCGAACCCGCAACCTCATGGTTCCTAGTTGGGTTCGTTAACCACTGAGCCACGATGGGAACTCCAAACTCCAAAATTCTTAATTTTTGAACAAGGGGTTCATTTTCACTGGGTCTCAGAAATTAGGTAGCTGATCTGGGTGACAAAATTACCCTAACCATGTTCCAATTTATCTTAAAAACTGAGTTGGAACAGAATTAACTTACTAGCAGAATTTAGATTTCTTGCTGTTTGGCTTAACATGACATAAGTTATAGTTGGATTACAGAAGCTGATTTTATTTACTACTGTTTCACATTTCAAGAGAGAACTTGCTCTACAAAACAGATTTAATCATAAAAGGCTGTCTACTTGAAATTAGAAATTAAAGGAAAAAGTTGACTCTGAGATTGTTGCTGCTGAAGCCAAATATGCATAATATAAAACAAATATTTTGGAGTTCCCGTCATGGCGAGTGGAAACAAATCCAATGGAACCATGAGGTTGCAAGTTCAATCCCTGGTCTAGCTCAGTGGGTTAAGGATCCGGCGTTGCCATGAGCTGTGGTGTAGGTCACAGACGCGGCTCGGATTCACTGTTGCTGTGACTATGGTGTAGGCCGGTGACTGTAGCTCCGATTAGACCCCTACCCTGGGAACCTCCATATGCCACAGGTGCGGCCCTAAAAAGACCAATAAATAAAATATAAATATTTTAAATATAAATATATAAGTATGTTGGTATTGAATCTGTAAATACAGAAAATAAATAATAATCCTAACAGCTCCAGTCAAAGTTCCTCATCAAAAAGAAAGTAGGTGGAGTCCCCATTGTGGCTCAGCAGGTGAAGAACCCAACATAGTGTCCGTGAGGATGCAGGTTCGATTCCTGGCCTCACTCAGTGGGTTAAGCATCCAGCGTTGCCACAAGCTACAGTGGCGGTTGAGGATGTGGCTCAAATCTGGCGCTGCTGTGGCTGTGGTGTAGGCCGGCGGCTATGGCTCCGATTTGACCCCTAGCCTGGGAACTTGCATATGCTGCGGGTGCGGCCCTAAAAATACAAAAAAAAAAAAGGGAAGCAGAACTCTCTGAAGTCCCAGTGACAGCACTGAGAAGTGTCACGTAACCAATGGGTTACAGAGAATCCCAGCTGGAGAACATCTTGATGCCTGATGGCAGCAGGAAGGCCTGGGGCCAGAAAAAAAACATCAACATAACATGAATGCCTGTAGGTATTTGTAACTCTGCTGTCAAATTGATTCTATAGTATTCTGACAGCAGAAGAGCAGAAGCCTTTGGACCTTGATAGATCAGTTTCCAGTGTCTGTTCCTCTGAGATCCTCCATCCTGCACTCGATGACAGTTTCTGAATGGACACTAGAACGATTGGCTTGACTAACCAGGACCTTGGTTGGTTCTTGATGGTCATGTCCACTTCCACTAATTTTACAGTATGCACGATGTCGCCACGTTGGTTTTTCAAAGCCTAGGCAATGCCAGCTTTTGCTAAAGTGACGCTGAAAATAACACTGTGAGTTAAGGGGTAACTCTGGGGGAGGGGGGAGAGAACAGTGAGATTAAAAGTAGAATTGGGATGTTACGTGCTTTGCTATTGGAAAGGAAGGTATGATTTGTCGGTTACCTGGCATGCTACAGTAGGGGAGGGAAGCACATCCGTCGAAGTCTCCTGGGTACCCTGGCTTTAGGCTGCTGGCTGTGGGTGCCCGATGTGGAGGGTAAATGTGGGTCAAGAATAATGGTAGCTGAAGTGCTAGTACACATCCCTAAGAAAAGGAAATGCCTGCAGAGAGGAGGAAAGGTCCTCCAGCCTGGCTACGGGGTTGATCCATGTGTGAGGCAATGAGAGGACACAAAATAGGAACCCCCTTTTCTCCTTACCTGGGAAGGTACGAGGGCTGCAGCAGTGGCTGATCCACAGTGGCAGGAGAGTCCCTTGACCAGGGTTAGCAGACAGGACTTGGCGGTTGCTGGGCAGACTTGGGGAGACAACTCTGAACTGTGTGGTGGGTGGGCTTTTACGGCAATGTGATGCTAGTGGAAGGAATTGGGGCTCAAATGGAAAATGACTTTGCTGCAGAAGCCAAATGGCAGAGGGTAGACAAGAGGTGCAGGGGAAAGGAAGGTTGTATGGGGAACTGTCAACAGATGACACAGACTGGACTTAAAAGGTTTAGGCTCCTGAGCAAAGGGACATAGTAGGGATTTACCCACTTGGGTCCAGACCTTGCCCCAAATGATTTATTTTTTTTCTTTTTTTTTTACATTATTCTTATTAAAGTATAGTTGATTTACAATGTTTCATCAAGTTCTATTGTACAACAAACCATTTAAAAATAATTTTACTTCTATATGTTTTATTATGGCATAGTTTGACTCATAAATTGTTTGATGTAGTTTGACTTAAAAGAAATTGGAAAAGTAGTACAAAGTGTTCATGTACATTCACCTACTTACCCCTTATGGTAACACCTTTAAAAAAAACCTTTTCTTCCCACGATCACATCTTCAATGACCATCTTAATTCTTCCAGACTGTGGTAACAAAGTACCATACACTGTATGGCTTATAAACAAAGATTTATTTCTTATAGTTCTGGAGGTTGGAAGTCTGAGATTAGGGTGCCGGCATGGTCAGGTTTGGGTGGAGGTCCTCTGCCACATTTCAGCTGCTTATTTAGCTTCCTTAATGTCTTCTCTTAATTATCCATTTATCTATCCATCCATCCATTCGTCTATCCATCCATCATCCATCCACCCACCCACCAACCACTGCCAGAATAACTTTCCTAAAATACTGCCTATATTATGCTCTTCTGCTCAAAAAGCTGTAAAGGCTTTCTCTTGTTTTGAGGAATACCTCAAGATTCCCACTGTTCAGGCAGGTGATCTCTGAAAGGGTGCCTTTGACCTAAAGGCAAGTTAAAGCAAGCAGTCTCTAAAAGGACTTGACTGATAGGCCCTTGAACCTTTGTGCCACAGTCAGTTCAGTATTTTTTTTTTTTTTTTCAATTTGGGTTCCCAAAAAGGAGATCCAGAGACAAGGATTGAGTGCTAGTGGTTTATATGTGAGGGGGGTCCCAGAAAAAGACCCATTAGGGGAGTGGGGAAGTAAGACAGGAAAGGGAGGGTTGTCATTGCAGAGAGCGATGTGTTGGCAAGAGATTAAATAAGGGCAATTTGAGCTTATCTAGGTCTGGGGACTTCTGGTCGCTAATGTAGATCATGCAACTCAAAGTCATCCTACCCAGGGAATGAGAGGGCTAGTGTCCTTGTCCACCAGCTCATGTCAGTCAATGGTTGAAGGCTTGTATCTCTAGCCTGCCCTGTACCTTCAGCTTGGGCGTGGGCAGAGCAAGCTTCAGCAGCCAGAGAAAGTCCCTAGGCAAAAGGCTACAGGCATTCACTGGTGGCAGTTGAGCCTGTGTGCACTGAAAAGTAAGAGCCAAGGGGCTATGGCAAGGTACCAACAGCAGGTATTACACTTGAGTTCCTTTACCCAGCATGCATTAGGCAGTGGCAATGGGGAAGACTCTGGGAATTCAAAGATGCTTGAGATGTCTGTGTTCCCAGGGAACTCATACCTTGGACAGGAAGATTGCAGTAGGGTGTGGCCATGACTGGAGCTGGTGTATACACTGTAAAGGAACAAAGGAAAGTACAGGGACCTGCTGTGGAGCACAGGGAACTCTACTCAATATTCTGTGAGAATCTATATGGGGAAAGAATCTGAAAGAGAATGGATGTGTGTATATGCATAACTGAACCACTTTGTTGTACAGCAGGTAATATCCCAACATTGCAAATCAATGATACTTCAGTGAAACTTTAAAAAATGGGAAAAAAAAGAACAAAGGAAAGTAGAACCAACTCTGCTTGGGATCATTAAGGACCATCTCACAAAGGAAGAGACATATGAACTAGTGCTTCATGAGATCAAGGTAAGTGAGATTTTGCCAGGATGCTAGCGGGTGGTGAGGGAGGTGGGGAGGCAGGAAGAAGAACATTCTAGGTGGAGGGTGTAGGCTCTGACACAGATGGAGAGTAACGAGCTGTTCTGGAAAGGAGGGCTATTCTTTAATAATTAGAGCTTAGAAAGCATGGCAGAAGCAAGGTGTGATGGAAATTAATGTTGAAAGATGGGTTGGAACAAGATTATAGAAGCCTTCTTTGCCATGCTTTTGGTATTAGAGCTTGGGAATCACATTATTTTGGGAAAACAGATTTCCAAGAAAATTTAAAGGAATTCCAGTTTGTGGTAACCAGCAAGAATGATTTCCTATATTTATTTTTTTGTATCTAATATACATTATTTTTTAACTTAATGAATTTTATTTCAATTATAAGTGTACATAAATCATCACAAGTCAATTTGATAGATTTTGTATCCCAAACCCACAGTGCATTCCCCCACCCCCCCAGATTGTCTTATTTGAAAAACCAAGGTTTTCCAAAGTCTGTGAGTCATTTTCTGTTCTACAAAGAGGTTCATTGTGTCTTAGTTTCCACATGTAAGCGGTAGCATTGGGTGTTGCTGTCTAATTGTCTGACTGGTTTCACTTCGCATGATAATTTCTAAGTCCATCCATGTTGCTATAAATGTTGGTAATTCGTTCCTTTTAATGGCTGAGTAACATTCCATTGTGTGTATGTACCATATCTTCCCTATTCCACTCCTCTGTCGATGGGCATTTAGGTTGTTTCCATGACCTGGCTATTGCATAGAGTGCTGCAGTGAACACTGGAGTACATGTGTCTTTTCGAGTCATGGTTTCCTCTGGATAGATGCCCAGGAGTGGGATTGCTGGATCAAATGGTAATTCTATTTTGAGTTTTCTGAGGACTCTCCATACTGTTTTCCACAGTGGCTGCACCAATTTGCATTCCCACCAGCAGTGTAATAGGGTTCCTTTTTCTCCACACCCTCTCTAGCACTTATTGTTTTTAGACTTTTTGATGATGGCCATTCTGGCCGGTGTAAGGTGGTACCTCATAGTGGTTTTGATTTGCATTTCTCTAATGAGGAGCAATGTTGAATATCTTTTCATGTGTTTATTTGCCATCTGCATGTCTTCTTTGGAGAACTGTCTGCCTAGATCCTCTGCCCATTTTTGGATGGGGTGGTTTGTTTCTTTGGTGTTGAGCTGTAGGAGGTGTTTGTAAATTTTGGAGATGAGTCCCTTGTCAGTTGAATCATTTGCAAATATTTTCTCCCATTCTGAGGGTTGTCTTTTTGTTTTGTTTAGAGTTTTGTTTGCTGTGCAGAAACTTTGAAGTTTAATTAAGTCCCATTTGTTTATTTATCTTTTTAATGTCCTTACTCTGACACATGGATCTGAGAAGATGTTGCTGTCATTTATGTCAGAGAGTGTTTGGCCTATGTTTTCCTCTAAGAGTTTTATAGTATCTGGTCTTAAATCTAGATCTTTAATCCGTTTTGAGTTTATTTTTGTGCATGGTGTTAGGGAGTGTTCTAGTTTCATTTTTTTACATGTGGCTGTCCATCTTTCCCAGCACCACTTATTGAAGAGGCTGTCTTTTGTCCAATGTATATTCTTGGCTCCTTTGTCACAGATTAGTTGACTATAGATGCGTGGATTTAATTCTGTGCTTTCTATCCTGTTCCACTGATCTGTATTTCTGTCTTTGTGCCAGTACCATACGGTTTTGATGACTGTAGCTTTGTAGTAGAGTCTGAAGTCAGGGAGCCTGATTCCTCCAGCTCCATTTTTCTTTTTCAGGATGTCTCTGGCTATCCTGGGTTTTCTGTGTTTCCAAAAAACTTTAAACTATTTTGTTCTAGTTCTGTGAAAAAAGGTTCTTGGTAGTTTGATAGGGATTGCATTGAATGTGTAGATTGCCTTGGGTAGTATAGTCATTTTGATAATATTGACTCTTCCAATCCAAGAGCATGGTTATGTCTTTCCATCTGTTCATGTCATCCTTGATTTCCTTCATCAGCGCCTTACAATTTTCAGAGTACAGGTCTTTTGTCTCTTTAGGTAGGTTATTCCTAAGTATTTGATTCTTTTTGATGTGATGGTAAATGGGATTGCTTCCCCAATTTCTCTTTCTGATTTTTCATTGTTAGTATATAGAAATGCAGTTGATTTCTGTGTATTAATTTTGTATCCTGCAACTTTGCCCAATTCATTGATGAGCTCTAACAATTTTCTAGTAGAGTCTTTAGGATTCTCTAGGTATAGTATCATGTCATCTGCAAACAGTGATAGTTTGACTTCTTCCGTTCCAATTTGGATTACTTTTATTTCTTTTTCTTCTCTGATTGCTGTAGCTAGGACTTTCTTTTTCTTCTCTGATTGCTGTAGCTAGGACTTCCAAAACTATGTTGAATAGTAGTGGCGAGAGTTGACATCCCAGATGTCTTGTTCCCGATCTCAGCAGGAATTCTTTCAGCTTTTCACCATTGAGAATGATGTGAGCTCTGGGTTTGTCATAGATGGCTTTTATTATGTTGAGGTAGGTTCCCCCTATGCCCACTTTCTGAAGGGTTTTTATCAGAAATGGGTGTTGGATTTTGTCAAAGGCTTTTTCTGCATCTATGGAGAGGATCATATGGTTTTTATTCTTCAGTTTGTTAACGTGGCGTATCACCCTGATTGATTTGCAGATATTGAAGAATCCTTGCATCCCTGGGATAAATCCCACTTGATCATGATGTACAATCCTTTGAATGTATTGTTGGACTCGGTTGGCTAGTATTTTGTTGAGAATTTTTGCATCTATGTTCATCAGTGAGACTGGCCTGTAATTTTCTTATTTTGTGGTTTTTCTGTCTGGTTTTGGTACCAGGGTGATGGTTGCCTCATAGAATGAGTTTGGGAGTGTCCCTTCCTCTGCAATTTTTGGAAGAGTTTCAGAAGGATAGGCGCTAGCTCTTCTCTAAATGTTTGATAGAATTCGCTGGTGAAGCCATCTGGTGTTGAACTTCTGTTTGTTGGAAGTTTTTTAATCACAGTTTCAATTTCAGAACTTGGGATTGGTCTATTCATCTTCTCTATTTCATCTTGGTTTAGTCTTGGGAGATTGTACTTTTCTAAGAGATTGTACTTTTCTAAGAATCTGTCCATTTCTTCTAGGTTTTCCATTTTATTGCCATATAGTTGCATATAGTAGTCTCTTATGATCCTTTGTATTTCTGTGATGTCTGTTGTTACTTCTCCTTTTTCATTTTTAACTTTATTGATTTGTGTCCTCTGTCTTTTTTTCTTGCTAAGTCTGGCTAGGGGTTTATCAATTTTGTTGATCTTTTCAAAGAACCAGCTTTTAGTTTAATTGATCTTTTCTATGGTTTTCTTTGTTTCTATTTCATTGATTTCTGCTCTGATCTTTATGATTTCTTTTCTTTTGCTAACTTTAGGCCTTGTCAGTTCTTCCCTCTCTAGCTGCTTTAGATGTAAAGTTAGTGTTGTTTATTTGAGCTTTTTCTTGTTTCCTAAGATAGGCTTGTATTGCTATAAACTTTCCTCTTAGAACTGCTTTTGCTGCATCCCAGAGGTTTTGGGGTGTTGTATCCTTGTTGTCTTTTGCTTCTAGGTATTTTTTCATTTCCTCTTTGATTTCTAAAGTGATCCATTGGTTCTTTACTAGCGTGTTGTTTAGTCACCACGTATTTGTATTTTTTGCCATTTTTTACTTGTTGATTTCCAGTCTTATAGCATTGTGGTCAGGGAAGATGCTTGATATGATCTCAATTTTCTTAAAGTTACTGAGGCTTGATTTGTAGCTCAGGATGTGATCAATCTTAGAGAATGTTCTGTGCACACTTGAGAAGAATGTGTATTCTGTTGCTTTTGGGTGGAATGTCCTATAAATATCTATTAAGTCCATCTGATCTAATGCTTCATTCAGGGCCTGTGTTTCCTTATTGATTTTCTGTCTGGATGACCTGTCCACTGCTGTAAGTGGGGTGTTAAAGTCCCCCACTATGATGGTGTTATTGTTGATTTCTCCTTTTAAGGTTGTTAGCAGTTGCCTTATATATTGTGTTGATCCTATGTTGGGTGCATAGGTATTTAAAATTGTTATATCTTCTCCTTGGATTGATCCTTTGATCATTATATAGTGCCCTTCCTTGTCTCTTAAAATGTTCTTCATTTTAAAGTCTATTTTGTCTGATACGGGTATTGCTACTCCAGCTTTCTTTTGATGCCCGTTTGCATGGAATATTTTCTTCCATCCTCTCACTTTCAATTTGTATGTGTCCCTAGAAGTGAAGTGGGTGTCTTGAAGACAGCATATATATGGGTCTTGTTTTTGTATCCATTCAGCTAGTCTATGTCTTTTGGTTGGGGCATTCAGTCCATTAACATTTAAGGTAATTATTGATATATATGTTCTTATTGCCATTGTATTATCTGTTTGGGATTTTTGTTGCTCTTTTTTTCTTCCCTATTCTCTTGTTGTCTCCTCTCACATGATGACTATCTTTAATGTTGTATTTGAGTTGATTTTTCTTATGTGTTTGT
>PVHT020000195.1:3801068-3822877 GCA_004024745.2 Catagonus wagneri
GTGCTCTCTTCTCATGATTTCTGATTTTGGTAGTATAATTGTGCTTGGATGATTTAGTATCTTTACTGTATATATGCCTTTATTGGTGGGCCTTGTCATTTGTGGTGTTTTTGTTTCTGGTTGTGGCCTTTTCTTTTCTGCCTAGAGAAGTTCCTTTAGATTTGTTGTAAAGCTGGTTTAGTGTTGCAGAAATCTCTTAGCTTCTGCTTATCTGTAAAGCTTTTGATATCTTCTTCAAATCTGAATGAGAGCCTTGCTGGGTAAAGTAATCTTGGTTGGAAATTTTTTCCTTTCATCACATTAAGTGTATCATGCCACTCCCTTGTGGCCTGCAGAGTTTCAGCTGAAATATCTGCTGATAACCTTATGGGGTTCCCTTGTATGTCATTTGTTTCTTTTCCCTAGCTGCTTTCAATATTTTCTCTTTGTCTTTAATTTTGGTCATTTTGATTAACATGTGTCTCGGGGTGTTCCTCCTTGGGTTTATTTTATATGGTACTCGGTGCGCTTCCTGGATTTGAGTGAGTGGTTCCTTTCCCATATTAGGAAAGTTTTTGGCTATTATCTCTTCGAATATTTTTTTGTCCCCTTCTCTCTCTCTTCTCCCTGTGGCACCCTTATAATACGGATTTTGGTGCGTTTAACATTATCGCAGAGTTCTCTGAGACTCAGCTCATTTCGTTTCAATCTCTTATCTCTTTTCTAAGTTAGTGATTTCCACTAATCTGTCCTCCACCTGGCTTATTCGTTCTTCTGCCTCCTGTATTCTGCTGTTGGCTACTTCTAATGAATTTTTTATTTCACTTATTGTATTTTGCATCTCTTCTTGCTTAATTTTAACATCTTGTATTTCTTTGCTCAGCGTTTTCTGTAGATTATCAATCTTTGCCTCCAGTTTAATTTCCAGTGTCTTACATCATCTTCAGCATCTTCAGTCTAAGTCTCATTCTGGGAGGTTGATAATCTCAATACTGAGCTGTTTTTCTGAGCTTTTCTCTTTCTCCCTTATCTGGGTTATAGTTTTCTGTCTTTTCATTTTTATAGGTGTTTGGTGTGGTGACCTTTTTGCCAACAATAGAGTTGTAGCCTCTCTTAGTTCAGGTGTTTGCCTCCCCTGTGGCTAAAGTTGGTATGGGCGGGGCTTGCTCTAGGCTTCCTGATGGGAGGGAGTGATGCCTATCCACTGGTAGGTGGGGTTGATTCCTATCCCTCTTATGGGTGGGGCTTTGTCTCTCGATGAGATTAGAGGCTGGCTGTGTGCCTGAGGGGTCTTTGGGCAGCCTGTTTACTGATGGGTGAGGCTGTGTTCCCACCTGGATTGTTGTTTGGCCTGGGGCTTCTTAGCGCTGATGGGAGGGACCAGATTTTCCCAGAAATGGCCACCTCCAGAGAAATGCAGGCTGATGAATGTCCCTGAGAGCTTCAACTCCAATGCCCTTCCCCCACAACAAGGCACAGTCACCCCTGTTTTCCCAGGAGATCCTCCAAGAATTGCAGTAAGATTCCACCCGGATTCCTATGGAGACTGCTTTGCCCGGGTGCCCTGGGACCCAGTGCACATGAAAGTCTGTGTGTGCTTTTCAAGAATGGGGTCTCCATTTCCTGCAGTCCTGTGGAGCTCCTGCACACAAGCCCCGCTGGCCTTCAATGCCAGGTGCTCTGGGGGCTCTTTCTCCTTGTGCCAGATCCCCAGGCGTGGGGATTTGACTTGGGGCTCAGAACTCTCAGTCCTGTAGCTGAGTCTCTGTGATACAGTTACTCTTCAGTCTGTGGGGCTTCCCACCCAGGAGGTATGGGGTTGCTTCTATCGTGTAATCATCCCTCATACCTCTTGATGTGTTCTTCTCTTTGTCTTCTGGAGCAAAATACCTTTTTTTGGGAGTTTACAGTCCATTTTGTTGAAGGTCGCTTGGCATTTGGTTGTAGTTTTGCTGTTTTTGGGAGAGACGTTGAGCTCCAGTCCTTCTATTCTGCCATCTTAATCCAATCTCTCGAATGATTTCCTTTAGAGAAGAGAAATTACTATACACTAAAGTTAAAAAATCTATGGGACTCAGATTCTATGCTTAAGCTTATATAGGAAAAATTCACATTTTTCCTATAAAATAATGTTATTATTTAGAATTTTTACCTGATACCTTATCTTGCCTAAGCAGATAGGAGGAATTTCTTTTTGTCCTAATTACTAAGACAGTTTGGTACCATTGCCTTTAAAATATTTCATCCCAAACTCCAGCTTAGGATAATTTTCATGTGTGGATATTAGCACTGATTTTTAAATTTCCTCATTTTATCTATTTATTAGACGAAAGGTCATCAGCTGTCTTTCTGAGATTCAGATAAAGCACCTCTGGTGGATCTGCCAGCATCTATTATCCTTTCTGCCAATCCAAAAAGCAATCTGAACTTTTTTCTTTTTAAGATTTATCCCTTAGAACTCTTTCTCGGCAGCCACGTCATTTGCTACACTCTTCAGCTTACAGCCATCTCATTCCTGAGTAAAAGTGAACAGAAGTGCTGTGTGGTTTACAGAAAGACATCCCCAAAGAAACCTCTTTCTTGAGGTTTTACCCGTATTGAGGTGTTCCCCACTCAGATATGTAATCAGCAGTTTAGAGGTTCCAGCTACCTACGGATGGACCACTTTGTTTTTCTAAGCACTCACCCATTTTATTTATTTTTTAATTTTTGTCTTTTTGGGGTCACACCAACGGCATATGGAGGTTTCCAGATTAGGGGTCTAATCAGAGCTGTAGCTGCTGGCCTACACCACAGCCACAGCAATGCAGGCTCCGAGGTGCATCTGCGACCTACACCACAGCTTATGGCAGTGTCGGATTGTTAACCCACTGAGCGAGGCCAGGGATCAAACCTGCATCCTCATGGATACTAGTCAGATTCGTTTCCACTGAGCCATGATGCGAATTCCATTTTTAGAATTAATTTCTGGTCCCATCAAGGGCAGTCATCACGTGACATGTAGTGGATTGGATTATTCTGATCTATGTCAGTAACAAGATGATTACATTTTTGGTCAATAGATGGGATTTTTGGAACAGTGTCTCTTTTTCTGCTGCTGCAATACTTCTTAATCAATTGTGCTTATTTGGAGTAATATATTACGGCCTCAGGAAAGAGCTGACAGAAACTGAGCGGGGATATTGCATTTCTTAGTTTGGTTCTTAAGGAGACCAGCTACTTTCTTCTCTCCCTTTTCCCCAAGGGTGTCTTACTTAGAAATAAATGTGATTCATTTTCAGTAAAGGAGGGATTGGAAGATGCCTTGGGTGTAACAACGTCAAAGCATGTGATAAATGAAGACCACAAAGCCAGGGAAAAATACGTCTAGGAGGCCGTTTTGGACCTGATGGGTAAAAACTGACAAGTCCTAACTCTAGAGATTGCCTTTGAACCCTGAGGGAAATAGAAAAGGCAAGAGGGAGAAAGTTACTTAGCCAGACCTAGAAGGGACTTGGGTGAGTCTGTGCATTGGGTACAGGTCCTTCCCCAAATGCCTGAGATCCTGTTAGCACATTCTGCCATCCGGCTGGAGGCCCTGCTTGGCAGTGCCTCTGGGAAAGCATGCCATTGTGACAGGCCAGTACTATACACGGGGAAGTGGTTTTTTTTTTCTCTTTTTTTTGGCCCACTGAGCAAGACCAGGGATCGAACCCACAAACTGATGGTTCCTAGTCGGATTCATTAACCACTGAACCACGACAGGAACTCCAAAATTTTATAGTTTTGCATATTAAATAGATGGGTAGTTTATGTCTTTGCTGCTCTTGTGGGTATGGTCTGTTTTTCAAGTATTTCTTCTATTTGGCTCCTTTGGGGAAGGAAAATTATTTCTGTGTATTTACCTTGTGTGTAGTTTAACCACTTTGTTGAACTTTATCAATTTAAATCTAAGTGTATTTTGTTTTGTATGTGTATTTTCTTAATTTTGTTTTTGATCTTGTTAGTGTATAGAAGTGCAATTTATTTTGCATCCCGTAACTTTGCTGAATTTGTTTAGTCAAATTTAATCATTTTTTTTTGGTAAGTGTCTATAGAATTTTCGATATTTAAGATCATGCCATATGCAAACAGAAAATTTTACTTCTTCCTTTCCTATCTGGATGCCTTCTATTCCTTTTTCTTCCCTAATGGCGCTGATTAGGACTTTGAGTAGTGATGTTGAAGAGAAGCGGAGAGAGTGGGCATCCTTGTCTTATTCCTGATCTCAGAGGAAAAGTTTTGAGTTTTTTTTACCATTGAGTATGATGTTAGCTGTGGGCTTGTCATATATGACCTTTATTCTGTGAAGTACATTCTTTCTCTACCTAACCTGTTGAGGATTTTTATTTTGAAAGGATGTTGAATTTTGTCAAATGCCTTTTCTGTAGTTACTGAGACAACTGTATGATATTTTTCCTTTATTATGTTAATATGATGTATCTCATATATAGATTTGTGTTTGTTGAAGCATTCTTGCATACCAGGAATAAATCCCACTTGATCATAGTGTGTGATCTTTGATTGTACTGTTGGGTTTGGTTTGCTAATATTTTGTTGAGGATTTTTACATTTATGTTTATTAGAGATACTAATCCCTTATTAAGAGGGATTCTGGAGAAGTCAGAAACTAGGAGGTATTACGATCATGGAAGCAGAGAGTGGGAGATGCATTTTGAAGATTCAGGAAGAGGCCAAAAGCCAAGTAATACTGATGGCCAGTATAAGGCTGGAGGAAAAGGAATGGATTCTCCCTGGAGCCTCCAGAAGGAACCAGACCTGTGGCACCTTGACATTAGTGCTGTGGGACTGATTTTGAATGTCTTGCCTCCAGAACTGTAAGAAAATATGCTTGTGGGGTTTTTTTGTTTTTGTTCTTTGTTTTTCTAGGGTTGCACTTGCAACTTCCCAGGCTAGGAGTCGAAATGGAGCTGCAGCTGCCAGCCTACCCCATAGCCATAGCCACAGCAATGCCAGATCCGAGCCGTATCTGTGACCTACACTGCAGCTCATGGCAGTGCTGGATCCTTTAACCCACTGAGCAAGGCTGAACCCGCATCCTTACGGATACTAGCTGGGCTCTTGGCCCACTGAGCCACAATAGGAACTCCTAGTTTGTGGTTTTTTTAAAGCCATCAAATTTGTTACAAAGAAAATAGAAAACTAACACATTTCCTTCCTCCCCTACAGATTTTTCTCTCTTAAAACAACTACTTGCATCCGAATTCGCCTCTCAAGGTTTGCTTCTGGAGGAATTCAAACTATTACACTGTCTTTGCTCTCCTTTCTACCTCCTTAACCATCCCACGCGAGGTTGACGCTACTTTTCCCAGGACAGTCACCGGAGTCTCTATCAACAACTATTGAAATATTAAACCCAGTGCCAACACACAGCCTTATTTATTTATTTTTACTATTTTTTTTCATTGCTTAATGATTTTTATTACAATTATAGCTGTACAAAAATCATCACAACTTAACTTGATAGCATTTCCATCCCAAACGCTCAGTGCATCCCCCCACCCCCCAGAATGTCTTATTTAAAAACCAAGGTTTACCAAAGTCTGTGAGTCATTGTCTGTTCTGCAAAGAGGTTCATTGTGTCTTCTTAGTTTCCACATGTAAGCAGTAGCATTGGATGTTGCTATCTAATTGTCTGACTGGTTTCACTTTGCATGATAATTTCTAGGTCCATCCATGTTGCTATAAATGTTATTTCGTTGCTTTTAATGACTGAGTAATATTCCATTGTGTGTATGTACCATATCTTCCCTACCCACTCCTCCATCAATGGGCATTTATGTTGTTTCCATGACTTGGCTATTGCATAGAGTGCTGCAATGAACACTGGAGTACAGGTGTCTTTTCGAGTCATGGTTTCCTCTGGATAGATGCCCAGGAGAGGGATTGATGGAACAAATGGCAATTCTGTTTTGAGTTTTCTGAGGACTCTCCATACTGTTTTCCACAGTGGTTGCACCAATTTGCATTCCCACCAGCAGTGTAATAGGGTTCCTTTTTCTCCACACCCTCTCCAGCACTTATTGTTTGTAGACTTTTTGATGATGGCCATTCTGGCTGGTGTAAGGTGGTACCTCATAGTGGTTTCGATTTGCATTTCTCTAATAAGGAGTGATGCTGAACTTCTTTTCATGTGTTTATTTGCCATCTGCATGTCTTCTTTGGAGAACTGTCTGCCTAGATGCTCTGCCCATTTTATGATGGGGTGGTTTGTTTCTTTGGTATTGAGCTGTAGGAGGTATTTGTAAATTTTGGAGATGAATCCCTTGTCAGTTGAATCATTTGCAGATATTTTCTCCCATTCTGTGGGTTGTCTTTTTGTTTTGTTTAGAGTTTTGTTTGCTGTGCAGAAACTTTGAAGTTTAATTAAGTCCCATTTGTTTATTTCTCTTTTTATTGTCCTTACTTTGACAGGTGGATCTGAGAAGATGTTGCTGTCATTTATGTCAGAGAGTGTTTGGCCTATGTTTTCCTCTAAGACTTTTATAGTATCTGGTCTTATATCTAGATCTTTAATCCATTTTGAGTTTATTTTTGTGCATGGTGTTAGGGAGTGTTCTAGTTTCATTTCTTTACATGTAGCTGTCCAATTTTCCCAGCACCACTTATTGAAGAGGCTGTCTTTTGTCCAATGTATATTCTTGCCTCCTTTGTCACAGATTAGTTGACTATAGATGTGTGGATATAATTCTGGGTTTTCTATCCTGTTCCATTGATCTACATTTCTGTCTTTGTGCCAGTACCATACGGTTTTGATGACTGTAGCTTTGTAGTAGAGTCCGAAGTCAGGGAGCCTGATTCCTCCAGCTCCATTTTTCTTTTTCAGGATGTCTTTGGCTATTCTGGGTTTTTTGTGTTTCCAGACAAACTTTAAAATATTTTGTTCTAGTTCTGTGAAAAAGGTTCTTGGTAGTTTGATAGGATTGCATTGAATGTGTAGATTGCCTTGGGTAGTATAGTCATTTTGATAATATTGACTCTTCCAATCCAAGAGCATGGTATGTCTTTCCATCTGTTCATGTCATCCTTGATTTCTTTCATCAGCGTCTTATAGTTTTCAGAGTACAGAGTACAGATCTTTTGTCTCTTTAAGTAGGTTTATTCCTAAGTATTTGATTCTTTTTGATGAAATGGTAAACGGGATTGCTTCCCTAATTTCTCTTTCTGATCTTTCATTGTTAGTATATAAAAATGCAGTTGATTTTTGCATATTAATTTTGTATCCAATGACTTTGCCAAATTCATTCGTGAGCTAGGTATAGTGTCATGTCATCTGCAAACAGTGATCGTTTTACTTCTTCCTTTCCAATTTGGATTTCTTTCACTTCTCTGATTGCTATGGCTAGGACTTCCAAAACTATGTTGAATAGTAGTGGTGGGAGTGGACATCCTTGGCTTGTTCCTGATCTCAGAGGGAATTCTTTCAGCTTTTCACCATTGAGAATGATGTGAGCTCTGGATTTGTTATAGATGGCCTTTATTATGTTGAGGCAGGTTCCCCCCTATGCCCACTTTCTGAAGGTTTTTTATCAGAAATGGGTGTTGGATTTTGTCAAAGGCTTTTTCTGCATCTATGGAGAGGATCATATGGTTTTAATTCTTCAGTTTGTTAACGTGGTGTATCACACTGATTGATTTGCAGATATTGAAGAATCCTTGCATCTCTAGGATAAATCCCACTTGATCATGATGTACAATCCTTTTAATGTATTGTTGGATTTGTTTGGCTAGTATTTTGTTGGGGATTTTTGCATCTATGTTCATCAGTGAGATTGGCCTGTAATTTTCTTATTTTGTGGTTTTTCTGTCTGGTTTTGGTACCAGGGTGATGGTTGCCTCATAGAATGAGTTTGGGAGTGTCCCTTCCTCTGCAATTTTTTGGAAGAGTTTCAGAAGGATAGGCATTAGCTCTTCTCTAAATGTTTGATAGAATTCGCCAGTGAAGCCATCTGGTCCTGGACTTTTGTTTGTTGGAAGTTTTTTAATCACAGTTTCAATTTCAGAGCTTGTGATTGGTCTATTCATCTTTTCTATTTCATCTTGGTTTAGTCTTGGGACATTGTACTTTCCTAAGAATTTGTCCATTTCTTCTAGGTTTTCCATTTTATTGTCATATAGTTGCATATACTAGTCTCTTATCCTTTGTATTTCTGTGATGTCTGTTGTTACTTCTCCTTTTTCATTTCTAATTATATGGATTTGTGTCTTCTCTACTTTTTTTTTTTCCTTTTGTCATTTTAGGGCCGCACCCGCGGCATGTGGAGTTTCCTAGGCTAGGGGTCTAATCGGATGTTTAGCCATTGGCCTATGCCACAGCCACAGTAATGCAGAATCCTAGCCATGTCTGCGACCTACACCACAGCTCACAGCAACGCCGGATTGTTAACACACTGAGCAAGGCCAGGGATCGAACCTGCAACCTCATGGTTCCTAGTTGGATTTGTTAACCGCTGCGCCCCAACAGGAACTCCCACTTTCCTTTTTTCTTGAAAAATCTGGCTAAAGTTTTGTCAATTTTGTTGAGCTTTTCAAAGAACCAGCTTTTAGTTTCATTTATCTTTTCTATGGTTTTCTCGTTTGTATTTCATTGATTTCTGCTCTGATCTTTAATTTTAATTTTAATTTTTTTTGTCTTATTGCCTTTATGTAGAGCTGCACCCGCAGCATGTGGAGGTTCCCAGGCTAGGGGTCTAACAGGAGCTGTAGCTGACGTCCTTTGCCACAGCCACAGCAACGCGGGATCCGAGCCGCGTCTGGAACCTACACCACAGCTCATGGCAACTCCGGATCCTTAACCCACTGAGCAAGGCCAGGGATCGAACCCGCAACCTCATGGTTCTTTGTTGGATTCGTTAACCACTGAGCCACGAAGGAAACTCCTGCTCTGATCTGTATTATTTCTTTTCTTCTACTAACTTTAGGTCTTGTCTGTTCTTCCCTCCCTAGCTGCTTTAAATGTAAAGTTAGGTTGTTTGAGATTTTTCTTGTTTCCTGAGGTAGGCTTGTATTGCTATAAACTTTCCTCTTAGAACTGCTTTTGCTGCATCCCAGAGGTTTTGGAGTGTTGTATCTTTGTTGTCATTTGCTTCTAGGTATTTTTTCATTTCCTCTTTGATTTCTAAAGTGATCCATTTGTTGTTTAGTAGCATGTTGTTTAATTTCCACGTTTTGTATTTTTTGCCATTGTTTTCTTGTTGTTGTTTTCCAGTCGTATAGCATTGAGATCAGAGAAGATGCTTGAAATGATTTCAGTTTTCTTAAAGTTACCAAGGCTTGATTTGTAGCCCAGGATGTGATCAATCTTAGAGAATGTTCCATGTGCACTTGAGAAGAATGTGTATTCTGTTGCTTTTGGACGGAATGTCCTATAAATATCTATTAAGTCCATCTGATCTAATGCTTCATTCAGGGCCTGTGTTTCCTTATTGATTTCTGCCTGGATGACCTGTCCATTGCTGTAAGTGGGGTGTTAAAGTCCCCCACTATGATGGTGTTCTTGTTGATTTCTCCTTTTAAGGTTGTTAGCAGTTGCCTTATATATTGTGTTGATCCTATGTTGGGTGCATAGGTATTTAAAATTGTTATATCTTCTCCTTGGCTTGATCCTTTGATCATTATGTAGTGCCCTTCCTTGTCTCTTAAAATGTTCTTCCTTTTAAAGTCTATTTTGTCTGATAGGAGTATTGCTACTCCGGCTTTCTTTTGATGTCCGTTTGCATGGAATATTTTCTTCCATCCTCTCACTTTCAATTTGTATGTGTCCCTAGAAGTGAAGTGGGTGTCTTGAAGACAGCATATATATGGGTCTTGTTTTTGTATCCATTCAGCTAGTCTATGTCTTTTGGTTGGGGCATTCAGTCCATTAACATTTAAGGTAATTATTGATATATTTGTTCTTATTGCCATTGTATTAACTGTTTGGGGTTTTTGTTGCTCTTTTTTTCTTTCCTTATTCTCTTGTTGTCTCCTCTCACAAGATGGCTATCTTTAATGTTGTATTTGAGTTGAATTTTCTTATTTGTTTGTGAATCAATTGTAGATTTTTGGTTTGCAGTTACCCTGAAGTTTTGATATAGGAGTCTATATATAAATGAGATTGTATTGCGTTGTTGGTTTCTTAATTGCACATGCGTCTCCAGTGTCCTGCATTTGTGCTCTCTTCTCAGGATTTCTGATTTTGGTAGCACAATTGTGCATCGATGATTTAGTATCTTTACTGTATATATGACTTTACTGGTGAGCCTTGTCATTTGTGGTGTTTTTGTTTGTGGCCTTTTCTTTTCTGCCTAGAGAAGTTCCTTTAGATTTGTTGTAAAGCTGGTTTAGTGTTGCAGAAATCTCTTAGCTTTTGCTTCTCTGTAAAGGTTTTGATCTCTCCTTCAAATCTGAACTAGAGCCTTGCTGGGGTAAAGTCATCTTGGTTGGAAGTTTTTCCCTTTTATCACATTTAGTATATCATGTCACTCCCTTTGGCCTGCAGAGTTTCAGCTGAAATACCTGCTGATAACCTTATGGGGTTCCCTTGTAGGTCATTTGTTTCTTTTCCCTAGCTGCTTTCAATATTTTCTCTGTCTTTAATTTTGGTCATTTTGATTAATATGTGTCTGGGGGTGTTCCTCCTTGGGTTTATTTTATATGGTACTCGTTGTGCTTCCTGGATTTGAGTGAATGGTTCCTTTCCCATATTAGGGAAGTTTTCGGCTGTTTCTCTGCGAATATTTTTTCTGTCCCCTTCTCTCTCTTCTCCCTGTGGCACCCTTATAATACGGATGTTGGTGCGTTTAACATTATCACAGAGTTCTCTGAGACTCTCCTCATTTCCTTTCACTCTTTTATCTCTTTTCTGTTCCTCATTAGTGATTTCCACTAATCTGTTCTCCACCTGGCTTATTCGTTCTTCTGCCTCCTATATTCTACTGTTGGCTGCTTCTAAGGAATTTTTTATTTCACTTATTGTATTTTGCATCTCTTCTTGTTTAATTTTTACAGCTTGTATTTCTTTGCTCAGTGTTTCCTGTAGATTATCAATCTTTGGCTCCAGTTTATTTCCAATGTCTTGCATCATCTTCAGCATCAACCCTCTAAAGTCTGTTTCTGGGAAGCTGATAATCTCATCACTGAGCTGTTTTTCTGGGCTTTTCTCTTTCTCCCTTATCTGAGTTATAGTTTTCTGTCTTCATTTTTATAGGTTTTTGGTGTGGTGACCTTTTTAGAGTTGTAGCTTCTCTTACTTCTGGTGTTTGTCTCCCCTGTGACTAAATGTATGGTGTGGGGGGGTGCTTGCTGTAGGCTTCCTGATGGGAGGGAGTGGTGCCTGCCCACTGGTAGGTGGGGTTGATTCCTATCCCTCTGATGGGTGGTGCTTTGTCTCTGGATGAGATTAGAGGCTGGCTGTGTGCCTGAGGGGTCTTTGGGCAGCCTGTTTACTGATGGGTGAGGCTGTGTTCCCACCTGGATTGTTGTTTGGCCTGGGACTTCTTAGCGCTGATGGGAGGGACCAGATTTTCCCAGAAATGGCCACCTCCAGAGAAATGCAGGCTGATGAATGTCCCTGAGAGCTTCAACTCCAATGCCCTTCCCCCACAACAAGCCACAGTCACCCCTGTTTTTCCAGGAGATTCTCCAAGAATTGCAGTCAGGTTCCACCCTCCATAGGATTCCTATGGAGACTTTGCTTTGCCCTGAGACCCAGTGCACGTGAAAGTCTGTGTGTGCCTTTCAAGAATGGGTTGTCCTCTTTCTCCCAGTCCCGTGGAGCTACTGCACACAAGCCCCGCTGGTCTTCAATGCCAGATGTTCCAGGGGCTCTTTCTCTTTGTGCCAGATCTCCAGGCGTGGGGATTTGACTTGGGGCTCAGAACTCTCAGTCTCTATGATGCAGTTACTTTCCAGTCAGTGGGGCTTCCCACCCTGGAGGTATGGGGTTGCTTCTATCGTGTAATCGCCCCTCCTCCCTCTTGATGTGTTCTTCTGTTTGTCTTCTGGAGCAGAGTATCTTTTTTGGAAGTTTATAGTCCATTTGGTTGTAGATTGCTCAGCTTTTGGTTGTAATTTTGTTGTTTTTTGGGAAAGAAGTTGAGCTCCAGTCCTTCTATTCTGCCATCTTAATCCAATCTCTCACACAGCCTTATTTATCAATTTAATTAGCGGTTATACTTTTAGTATTCACTTGATTTCCTTATTTTTCTATACTTACACTGTTTTACTTGTTCTGACAGTGTGAAAGGAGTGATTTTTTTCAAATGAAGTTGAGGTGCTCCAGGATGTTCAGTCATTTGGCATTCATTAATTCCATCTGAGTAAAGCTCTTTGATTTTCTTAATAATGATTTTGAATTTAAAGGCTCTTATCAAGTACGTAGTGTACATGAAGGCAGTGAAATGAACATTGACTCTATTTAAAAATGACTTACGGAGGGAGAATGAGTTATACGTGGTTTGAGCAGAAAGGGAGTGCTAAAGGGGTAATAAGTAGCAGTATCATTGGAAGCAGGACAGAGACAGGATGGGCTAGAGTGCAGGGACCGACTGGCAAAGCAAATCACAAACCTGGGGCTCCAGGGGCACTGCTACTCCAGCCACAATCTGAAAGGTGCGTTTCGAGTGAGCCTAGGAGTGACTTGGGAGGCACTGCCTCTGCTGTGATAGGGAAGCCATTTCTGCTAAGTCAGAAAACGACAGCCTCAGCTGCTGGCATTGGAACTGGGCCACCTCGGTTATGATCTGCAGCCACAAAATGAGTTTCTCGCACCTGGCCTCTGTTCCTGCATAACTTGTTTCCAAATCTGAGCTTTGGATGTGTCCTTCTGTTATGCAGAATCTAAATCTCGTCCACAGTTTTAGTTGTAAGGGAGTCCGGAAAATAGAGATTGTGTATTTCAAGTCTTTGTAAGCCGGGGGGCTCAGCAGGGGGATAGAGCAGAATTGAGCAAGCCAGTCCACCAAACCCAGTACGACCATGTGCTAGCAACGAATATTGGAACCATAAGAAGGAAAAAACATTCTGCTTAATGTCTCTTGGAATGGAAAACTGCATTAGGTGCAGCAGCCCATTCCTGTTAATTGTGATTAATACTCTCTTACTGCTATACATTTTATGTAGCAATAATGGTCCTCCTTTGCTTATGCCAATATTTTGGTAAGCTTTAGTGAGCCCATTTTTAAAATAAGCTGCCTCAGGCCACAGATTCCAAGTTCCCTCTTTTATCTTTCCATGTGTCAGCCACAGTGTTTTAGAGCCTAGGGGTGTTGGATAATGGCTATTGGCTGATGATCTTGAGCCTTCATTCCATAAGCAAAGGGGAAAGTTCTTGAATTAATGCAGAAATTATTTTGTTGAATTATTTCCTGGGGCTATAAAATTTTGAATTCTACCCAACTGCGGTAATTTTTCTGGGCTGTTGCTATGCCGTGATGCTTTAGGCATCCAGAATCCATGTTCAGGGGAAAAGAGAAGGCAGTGAAGTCCTGTTTTAATGATGCTGAGGAGCTTTGATGGAGGCTGTGACAATTTTTCCTTCTTTCTCATTTCATCGTGTTCAATTTGCTAGGAGTTCTAGTTCCACTGGATGCTGTGATGGGGGAAAAGCAGCGCCAACTGTTACTCACTTGCCAGTTGCTTTTCCTTTGCTCCCCATGGAAAACATGGGGACCATCTGATAAAATTAGTTTTGAGAAAATAGCATTTTAAAGGCTGATTGTTGGCTTCTATAATCTTACCCCTGGATTTTCGTGCATGCATCTTCAAAGATTTTTTGGATGGCAGTGAGAAACCAAAACCTAACTTGAGGAAGGTGGTTTGTCTCTCAGATGGTTTTGAAAATCAGTGCTCAATACGAATTGTGAAACTGGGCTCTTTGAGTTCTAAGAGCAAGGTGTTCCTTTTCAGAGAGCATCACCAAAGTTTGTGTATCACAGTAATCTGAGTAATGATAGGGGATCTTGGCAGCAAAATAAAATAACAAGCATCTGGGAAGTTGGCAGCTATAAGTTGAAAGGCTGCCTCGTGGGGTCACAGGTGTGCAAGGTAAAGGCTAGGGGACTAGGTGGGAGCAGCTATTGTAGGTATTAGACGAGAGGCTGTTATGTGAGAGACTGAGGTTTTCTGTCTTTATTTTTTCTCCGAACGGATGACCAGGAAATGAGCTATTAATTGATGCACGTACTGCATATTGTACACATCTTGCTAGGAATACCTTTATCAAAGATTTTTATTAAACAAATCCAACATGGCATTATGTCTTAAAATTTTTTTTGGAATTCCTGTCATGGCTCAAGCAGTAACAAACCCGACTAGTATCCATGAGGACATGGATTTGATCCCTGTCTTCACTCAGAGGGTTAAGGATTCAGCATTGCCGTGAGCTCTGGTATAGGTCGCAGACGCTGCTTGGATCTAGCATTGCTGTGGCTGTGGTGTAGGCTGGCAGCTGTAGCTCTGATTCGACCCCTAGGCCTGGGAACCTCCATATGTCATGGATGCGGCCCTCAGAAGACAAATTTTTTTTTTAACTGAAGTATAGTTAATTTACAGTGTTAGTTGCTGGTGTATAGTTCAGTGATTCAGTTATATATATATATATGTGTATATACTTTTTCATATTCTTTTCCATTATGGTTTATAACGGGATATTGAATATAGTTCCCTGTGCTCTACAGTGGGACCTTGTTTATTTTATATATAGTTGTTTATATCTGCTAATCCAAAGCTCCTTATTTATTCCTCCTCTACCCACTTTCCCCTTTGGTAATCATAACTTTGTTTTCTATGTCTGTGAGTCTGTTTCTGTTTTGTAAATATGTTGATTTGAATCATATTTTAGATTCCACATAGGAGTAATACTATATTTGTCTTTGTCTAACTTACTTATTTTGATAATCTCTAGGTCCATACATGTTGGTACAAATGGCATTATTTCATTCTTTTTAATGGCTGAGTAATATTCCATTTTATATATGTACCACATGGTCTTTACCCATTCTTCTGTCTATGGACTTTTAAGTTGCCTCCTTGCCTTGGCTATTGTAGATAGTGCTGCTATGAATACTGGGGTGCATGTATCTCTTCAAATTAGAGTTTTCTTTGGATGTATGCCGAGGAGTGGGATTGCTGGATTGTGTGGAAAACTATGGATCATGGTTTTCCGAGGAACCTCCAAACTTTTCCATGGTTGCTGTACCAGTTTACATTCCCACCCTTTTCTCCACACTTTCTCCAGCACTTGTTATTGACTTATTAGTGATGGCCACTTGGCCCTTTGTGATGGAGGTGGTACCTCATTGTAGTTTTGATTTGCATTTCTCTAACAGTGAGTGATACTGAGCATCTTTACATGGGTCTATTGGCCATCTGTGTGTCTTCTGTGGAGAAATGTCTTTTTAGGCGTTCTGTCCATTTTATGATTGGTTTTTTGTTTTGCTTTGAGTTGTGTGAGCTGTTTGCATATTTTGAAAATTAAGCCCTTGTCAGTCACATCATTTGCAAATATTTTCTGTCTGTAGGCTGTGTTTTCATTTTGGTATGGTTTCATTTGCTGTTTCGCTTAGGTCCCATACGTTTATTTTTGCTTTTATTTCCTTTGCCATGGGAGATTGACCTAAGAAAACATTGCTATGGGTTATGATAGCAAATTTTTGCCTATATTCTCTAACAGGAGTTTTATGGTGTCATTTCTTATATTTAAGTCTTTAAGCCATTTTAAGTTTATTTTTGTTTATGGTGAGAGGATGTGTTCTAACTTCACTGATTTACATGTATCTGTTCAGTTTCCCAGCACTACTTGCTGAAAAGACTCTTTTCTCCATTGTATAGTCTTGTCTCCTTTGTCAAAGATTATAATTGACCATAGGTGTGTGGGTTTATTTCTGGGCTCTCTATTCTGTTCCTTTGATCCATATGTCTGTTTTTGTGTGAGTACCATGGTGTTTTGATTGCTATAGCTTTGTAATATTGTCTGAAGTCTGGGATGATTATGAAAGGGATTGCATTAAATCTATAGAAATGCTTTGGGTAGTATGGCCATTTTAGTACCTCTTCTATATTCTCCTCCCTTTCAAACCCAGGAGCATGGGATAGCTTTCCATTTCTTTGTATCATCTTCAGTTTTCCTTATCAGTGTTTCATAGTTCTCAGCAGCATATGTCTTTGACCTCCTTGGTCAGGTTTATTCCTAAGTATTTTATTTTTGGGGGTGCAATTTTAAAAGGGATTTTTTTCTTTTTACTTTCCCTGATACTTCATTGTTAGTGTAAAGACATGAAACTGACAGAACCACTGATCTAAGAGCATCAGCATCACCCAGGAGCTTGTTAGAAATGCAGATACTCAGGCCTGGCTACAGACCTGTGGAATCAGAACTCTGGCGGTGGGGCCTAGCAATCTGTTTAAACAGGCCTTCCATGTGACCCTGATAGGAGAACCAAGTGTGAGAACCACTGCTAGTATAGGGTCATAGACCTTAGCAGGCTATGGTCGTCTCAACTGAAACTTTTTAATAATGATTTTTATTTTTTCTATTATAGCTGATATACAGTGTTCTGTCAGTCTTCTGCTGCATAGCAAGGTGATCCACTCACACATACATGTATACATTCTTCCTGATCCATCACAAGTGACCAGACATAGTTCCCAGTACTATACAGCAGGATCCCATTGCTTATCCATTCCACACGCTATAGTTTGCATCTATTAACCCCAAATTCCCAGTACCTCCTACTCCCTCCCCCTCCCTCTTGGCAACCACAAGTCTGTTCCCCATGTCCATGATCTTCTTTTCTGTGGAAAGGTTCATTTGTGCCCTATATTAGATTCCAGATATAAGTAAAATCATATGGTATTTGTCTCTCTCTGACTTACTTCACTTAGTATGAGAGTCTCTGGTTCCATCCATGTTGCTGCAGATGGCATTATTTTGTTCTTTTTATAGATGAGTAGTATTCCATTGTGTATGTACCACATCTTCTTAATCCAATTGTCTGTCTAGGGACATTTAGGTTGTTTCCATGTCTTGGCTATTGTGAATAGTGCTGCAGTGTCAACTGAAACTTTTAATGAAATTATGTTTCTTTTCCTTCCAGAGGGTAATCTTCTGTGCAGTTCAGAGTGAAAAACAGCACTGCTAGAATTAAATGTTGCTGAAGTCATCCTCATCAGAGCTGGGAAAATCCCCTTCAGGTGGTTAACCCCGATGTAGGAGTAGGAGGGAGTGATCTCTTGCTCATTTATACCTGGTTCTGTATTTTTCGATGACAATTATTTTTAATGTGCTTTTTGAAAAAATTTTAAAGATTTAGAAATGATTACAGGTTATGTGAGAAATAGCCACTTTGAATCAGTAAAATGTTAACATTTTGCCAGTTTTCTTTCAGTGTTTTTAATGATTTTTTGTTGTTGTTTTTTACCATATAGGATGGAAATGCTTTGTTAACCGTGTATCAAACCTATCCTCTTTTCTCTGTCTTTACCTCTCTTCTTCCCCAGAAGCAATCTCCACCATGGATTTGGCAATATCTAGTCGGTGTTTATAATTTCATCACATACATGTACATTCACACAATATCGGTACTGTTATAGCTAAGTTTTTCCTCTGTATTAATACAGATGGTATTATATGAACCACATAAACAACAAACTTGTTTTATGTCTTAATATGGTCTATAAAACTGATAAACTGATTCCCATCTTTTCTTCCTCCTTCCTATGCTTTATAGCCTTTGGCTGCCTTGCTGACGGACAAGGAAAACGATTGGGAGGCTGGGATGAAAAGTGATGTTACTCACTAGAAACTTTAGCCAAAGGTGATAGATAGTGACCTCTTGAAACAAAGGAAGGTCTGGTTGGAGTGGCAAGATAACTAGTCTAACCTAGAAGAAATGGATTGGTCACTTGGCACTGATTTCCCTATTAAGAATATCTGTAATATCTGGGTGTCTGCACGGGACCCAGAGCAGGTTTGGACTTCAGGGAGCCCTTGAGATGCATCATGCTTCCTGCTGTCATCAAGGACTCAGTGGATCCTTCCTATTCTGAGGTCATCCCTAGGAGGCCTGGCTTGGTGGACACTGTTTCCCAGTTTAAACCCGGACTGGGGGGATTCAGGAGAGTAGAAGGTGTTTGCTGCTGCAGAAAGTCCAGAGCCGATCCCATTGCCATCACATTCTCCTGCTCTGTATCAGGTGAGCATAAAATGAAAAATTGTTTCTTCCTTCAGTTTATGGATGGGTAAGTGTGCACTGGGACTAAATTATGGTACCTGCTGATGGGAAGTTATTATGGGTTGAATTGTGCTCCCAAAAGCTGTGTTTAAGTCCTAACCCCTTAGTGCTCAGAATGTGATCTTATTTTGAAATAGTTACTACAGTCAGAAGTAGGTAGGCAGATCTGAGGTTATACTGGAATAGGGTGGGCCCTTAATCCAGTATGGCTGGCATCCTTATTAGAAAACAAGACACAGAAACAAAAACACACAAAGAGAACCCCAAGAGGCAGATACTGGAGTGATGATGGGTCTATATGCCAAGGAATGTGGAGGGCTGCTGACAACCACCAGATGCTAAAAGAGGCAAGGAAGGATTCTTTCCTAGAGCCCTCAGAAGGAGCATGACCCTGCCACCATCTTGATTTTGGAAATCTAGACTGCAGAACTATGCGAGAATAAATGTCTATTATTTTAAGCTACCCAGCTTGCAGTACTTTGTTATGGCCATCCTAGAAAAAATAATACAAATGAAAATGAAGAGTCCATTTAGTTCAACTCAGAATGCTAAAGAGAGCACCTATAACATGTGAGTAAACTGATTATTCCAGAAATGTTGGGGAATTAGATGGTCTAGTTAGCTGAATTTTCTGGTGGGGGCATTAACTAGCTTAGTCTGTATTTAATTTCCATCAGCTGTATTACACGTTTAAACATCTGGGTTGTCAGTTGTAGTTACAATGAAACTAAAAAAGCCACATGGCCACCAAATTCCCTATAGATCCTCTAATATTACCATGTTCTAATAAAGAAATTAAAGGACTGGGGCAAACCTGCAGATGAAAGACTTAACATTTAACTGAAATTCCAAGATTAAGAAGATAATATGACTAAAGCTAAAGCTATATTGCCCTTAATTTACTTCTTCCTTGATAATTCATAAAGCACTTCTAGATAATGCAAATACATCTCATCAATTTATAGTTGTTCATCCAGTATTATCAAATAATTCAGTTTATTTTCATTCTGCCTCCCCCCCCTTCCTCCAGCACCCTCAGCTCCCTCACCACTCACCCCCCTACACCCTCACCCCTTTCACCAGCCTCAATACCATTACTATCAGTCCTTCATGCTTGAGGCAGGCATTATGTTGCTGGGCTGACTGAGAGTTGTTATCTTACCAAACATCTTGAGGAAAACAAAGACAAATATCTCAGAGTTTATGAATATAGTAAGGTAGGGGGCATAAAAATTACATGGATATCCTTAAAATAAGGCAAAACATGAAAAAGGAAATTCTAAAGGCAAAGATTAAGTATAATACGTTCTTAGTCCACATCTAGATGACTGCTTTTAGCCATGCACGTCTTCAGCCATGATGATAATGAATTTGGGATAGATCTTCTTTTATTAGGTAAATCACTAACTACTCACTTCATTAAAAAACACTCCAGTCAAACAATCATTTTGAGTGATTTCTATTGATCAGATTTTAGAAGTTTTACATGAAGAGACAGTGTATTCTTGTGTTTTTCCCATATTGTGTAGGGTAGGCATGGGTGACATATTCAAAGTACTTAATGATTTTTTTTTTTTTTTTTAATTTTACGGCTGTATCTATGGCCTATGGAAGTTCCTAGGCCAGGGACTGAATCTGTGCCTCTGTGCTGATCCGAGCTGCTGCAGTTGGATTTTTAATCCACTGTGCCACAGTGGGAACTCCCAACTTTATTTTGAAAAGGTAATACAAATTTGGTTCTATCTACTAAACTTACACAATGTATTTTTACTGAAATATTGATGTACAGTAATATTTAAATTGCAAATGTATATGTTATTTGCAATTTTTTAAAGATTTTTACTTTTTCCATTATAGCTGGTTTGCAGTGTTCTGTCAATTTTCTTTTTTTTTTTTTTTTTTTGCTTTTTTAGGGCTGCACTTGCAGCATATGGAGGTTCCCAGGCTAGGGGTCGAATTGGAGCTACAGCTGCTGGCCTACACCACAGCCACAGCAACGCCAGATCCAAGCCACGTCTGTGAACTACACCATAGCTCACGGCAACGCCAGATCATTAACCCACTGAGCAAGGCCAGGGACTGAACTCACAAGCTCATGGTTCCTAGTCGAATTCATTAACTGCTGAGCCACAACAGGAACTCCCCTGTAAATTTTCTATAGTACAGCAAAGTGACCCAGTCACACATACATGTATATACATTCTTTTTCTCACATTATTGTGCTCCATCACAAGTGACTAAATGTAGTTCCCAGTGCTATACAGCAGGATCTCCTTGCTTATCCATTCCAAAGGCAATAGTTTGCATCTATTAACCCCAGACTCCCAGTCCATCCCACTGCCTCCCTCTCCCCCTTGGCAACCACAAGTCTCTTCTCCAAGTCTGAGTTTCTTTTCTGTGGAAAGGTTCATTTGTGCTGTATAGTAGATTCCAGATATAAGTGATATCATATGGTATTTCTCTTTTATCTTTCTGACTTCACTTAGTATGAGAATCTATAGTTCCATCCAAGTTGCTGCAAATGGCATTATTTTGTTCTTTTTTGTGGTGGAGTAGTATTCCATTAGATTCACAATTTTTAAAGATTACACTCCATTTATAGTTATAAAATATTGGCTATATTCTCTCTGTTGTACTATACATCCTTGTAGCTTATTTTATACATAATAGTTTGTACCAGATGTATTTATTCTTTGCCCCAGTAATTCCACCTCTTGACATTGCTTTCTACAGATACATATGTACGTGAAAGAAAGGCCAACTGTAGAAGTTTACTTACTGCAGCATCGCTCCCAACCTGGTGTCCAGCAACAGAGGCATTAGAATGCCGCCATGCCCAATCATTTACATATTGCCAAAGGCTGCCCTTGTGCTACAGGGAGGAGGTGAGTGGTCGTGACAGAGACTATGTGGTCCTTGAAACAAGAAAAAGCTAACCGATCCCAGCTCTAAGTGATTCGGTTTAACAAAATCTTACATATGCTTGTATAGTACATGCAAAGACAAAACAGTTAACAAGGAAAACCAAACCATGAGCTTCACTCTTGAGAGTGCGCAGGAGGGATGGTATTCTTTTTTTGTTTGACAATTCTTCCCCTCAGGAGAAAAAAAAAAAAAAGATGGAAGGTAAGATTGCTTCATTTTTAATTTATCTGACAAGGCTTCGTTGGGTGTATACTCTGGGGAAGGTACTCCGCCAGATGCAGAGAAGAAGAAGGCATGATCCTTCTTCTGGGGGGCTCACAGTCTAGCTCGGGAGTCAAACATGTTAAATAATTGAGACAAAATGATGAGTGCTGTAAGAAAGAAGAAAAAAGTGCCATGGGAGCAACAGCAGCAGCAGGAAATTTGTGAATCTGCCCAAGGCCTTAAAAAAAATAATCATGTATTATCACCGAGACAGGAAATTTACAAAAGGGTGTCAAGTTGAAATAAAAACTGCCAATGAGACAGGTTTTACTCTTTCTGAGAAAACGAAGGTACTAAAAGAATATTTGTCTAAATCAAAACCTAAACAAAATGCTTAGGCCCTAGGGTATTACTCTAGCACCTCTCTCTCTCTCCCTCCCTCCCTCCCTC
>PVHT020000195.1:3823877-3855416 GCA_004024745.2 Catagonus wagneri
CAGGGCTCTAAGTTTATGTGGCTAGATTTGTTTTTTGAATTCTGACCCATTTAAACTTTTAGTGGATCATTTGATGCTTCATGAAAATAAAATCTGCCTCTAATTGTCCTAGGCATTTTTCACAGAAGCCAAGTTTATTTTCCTCTTGTGGTTTACCACAGGTTTAGCACATAATAGACATGCATCAGCCTGTCAGTGTGTTTCAAAAAGAAGACAGTATTCATTCATGTGAATGGAGGGAGATGAGAAAACATGGGCTTCACTTCCTGCGTGCTGAGGTTTCATTTTCACTTGAGATTGGTTCACACTGCTTGTTCTGGACACTGTTCTAACCGAGGTTTGCTTAGTATTGCTCAGATGTGGAACAAAAGGTGAGGACATGTGACAGAGGTTGATCCATAAAGGTAGAGAAGTTCAGGTTCATGTCGTTTCCTTTTGTTCCCGCAGATCAACTCTCCACCCTTTGTACGCTCGTTTCTGGACTGAAAGGCTGACCTGCATGGATTCCAGGGACGTGCTACCTGCGCTCTAGCTTCCGGTTGGGTTCAGCAAAAAGAAGTCCTGGCCAATCACAGGAAGGGAAGAGAGTGAATTTCCAGGTATTTCTTTTCCCCACTTCATCCTGTAGGATCATCATAAGCTACATCCATCTGCTGAATGAAGAACTGGGGCCAATTTCACTCAACTGTCACTGGGTACGGGTGCCAGGAACTGCCTTCTCGTTGGCTATTCACTGCCCTGTTGTTATTGGTCTTGGGGTACTTCATTCTTCTTGGTGATTTCCCTATCACCTCCCACATGTTTCTCAACAATTGATAAAAATTCTCATTAGCCCAGCTGACTGTGTCATGCCAGGAATTTGAGGGATGTGTATATTCCTATAAGGTTGTTGGCAAATCAGAAATCTTACTCTGTTCCGTGGCAGTGATTTCCCCCACTCTTGTCTTCAGCTTACTGTTCTGTTCTTCCACCTCATTTATTCTGCTGTTCATTCATTCTAGTGTATTTTTGCTTTTAGTTATGTTTTTCAGCTGTTTGGTCTTTATATTTTCTCTTTGTTAAAAAAAATTATTCTAAGTTCTTGTTCTCTGCATCCATTCTTTTTCTGAGTTCTTGGATCTTTAGCACCATTACTCTGAAATCTTTCTTAGGTAGGTTTCCTATCTCTGCTTCACTTAGTTGTTCTTCTGGGGTTTTATCTCTTGTTCCTTTGCCTGGAATATACTACTTTGCCATCTCATTTTGTTTAAATTTGTATTTTTGTTTTTATGTATGTAATAGGTTAGTAACATTTCTCAGCCTTGGAGAAGTGGCCCTCTGTAAGGGACATCCTAAAGTGTCCTAGCAGTATACTCTTCTCACACCACCCAAGGGCCAGGAACTAGCTGGTCCCAGGGTAGCTTGTGACCTGTGTTTGTAGACTCAGTTCCCCAGGTTGTAGGATTGTAGTTTTCTTGCTTCTGGTGTCTAACCCCTGCTGGGGAGGATGGCCTAGAGGTTTGTGGAGTCTTCCTTGCAAGAGGGGCTGGTGCCTGCCCACTGGGGGGTGGAGCTGAGTCCTGGCCCACTGGTGGGCATGGCCAGGTCAAGGAGTGTGTCTAGAGCTGGCTGTGGGCTCATTCTTTGTGGCTGGGGGGTGGGGGGGTGCGCTGTTTGGCCTGAGGTATCCCAGCACGGGAGCCTCCAGGTAATGACCTAGGCAAGATTTATGCTTCCACCAAGAGTTCATATAAACACCTGTTGCTATGTCTGTCCCCAGCATGCACGTCTCTAGGGTGAGCCACAGCTGCCCCCCATCCCTGGGAAACCGTTGAAGACAAGGAGGTAGGTCTGGCCCAGGCTCTGATGAAGTGACTGCTTTTGCCCTGGGTCCAGGTGCAAGTGAGACCTTGTGTGTGCCTTCTAAGAATGGAGATTCTGTTTCTTCGAGTCCTGTGGAACTCCTGTAATCAAGCCCCACTGGCTCTTCTTTCTGATCCCAGACCCCAGTGTGTGCACTAGCCTGAAGAATGTTCTATATACACTTGAAAAGAATGTGGATTCTGCTGCTTGCAGATGGAATGCTCTATAAATACCAAGTCCATCTGGTCTAAAGTGTCATTTAAGGGCTGTGTTTCCTTGTTGATTTTCTGTCTGGATCATCTGTCCATTGATATAAATGTTCAAGTCCCTTACTCCTATTGTGTTCCTGTCAATTTCTCCTTTTATGTCTGTTAACATCTGTCATATATTGAAGTGCTCCCATGTTGGGTGCATATATATTTACAATTGTTTTATCTTCTTGTTAGATTGATACCAAGATGTTATGCCAGCAGCCTCTTAAACATCCCTCATTACTTTTCATTCTTTTTTCTTTATTCTGTTCTTTGGCAGTGATTTCTACCATGTTGCCGTCCCCATTTGAGTTTCTAGAAGACTGCAGCCTCAGCAGACAACTTCCTCTGCAACCTCGTTAAAGAACCTGAATCAAAGGCACTCAGCTAAGCCATATCTGGGATTTCTGACTCACAAAAACTGAACTGGATCAGAGACAAGACAGCAGAGCAGAACGACCTTGAACTCAGCAAAAACAACTAACTGTTGAACAACTATCAATAAAAGACTGAACCTAACAAAAAAGATACTCCATCTAAGGAAATAAGGAAACCAGAGTGAGATGGCAGGAGGGGGAACCCACAAACTGGAAAATAATTATATTGCAGAAGTTCTCCCACAGGAGTGAGAGTTCTGAGCCCAAAGTCAGGCTCCCCATCCTAGGGGTCTGGCGTCAGAAAGAAGAACCAGAGGGCTTCTCAAAAGAATTCTAGCATTTAGAGAAGAGTTTATACCTATCCTTATGATACTGTGCCAAAAAATTGCAGAAGAAGGAATATTCTCATACTCTTTGTATGAGGCCACCATCACCCTGATACTAAATTGGACAATGATAACCACACAAAATTATGGGCCAATATCACTGATCAACATAGATCTAAATATCCTCAACAAAATACTAGCAAACTGAATCCAATAATACATTAAAGGATCATATGTCATGATCAAGTGGGATTTATTCTGGGAGTGTGAGGATTTTTCACTATCTGCAAATCAATCAGTGTGATAAACCATACTAACAAGTTGAAGAATAAAAACTATATGATACCTCTCAATAGATGCAGAAAATGCTTTTTTGATAAAATTCAAAACCCATTTATAATAAAAACTCTCCAGAAAGTGGGCATAGAGAGAACCTACTTCAACATAATAAAGGCCATATATAACAAAACCACAGCTAACATCATTCTCAATGGTGAAAAGCTGACAGCATTTCCTCTTAAGATCAGGAACAAGACAAGGATGCTCACTCTCAAACTTATTTTGGAGTATTTTGTAACCAGAGAAGAAAAAGAAAAACCCAAACTGGAAAGGAAGAAGTAAAACTGTCACTGTTTTCAGATGACATGATACTATACATAGAAAATCCTGAAGTCACTACTGGAAAACTACTAGACCTCATCAACAAATTTAGTTGCAGGATACAAAGTTAATAAGGAGAAATCTGTTGCATTTCTATACACTAAGAAATTAAGGTAACAGTCTCATTTACCACTGCATCAAAAAGATTAAAACACCTAGGAATAAACCTACCTACGGAGGAGGCAAAACACCTGTACTCTGAAAACTGTAAGACACTGATGAAAGAAAGCAAAGATGACACAAACAGATGGAAAGATATATTGTGTTCTTAGACTGGAAGAATCAATATTAAAATGACCATACTATGCAAGGCGATCTACAGATTCAGTGAAATGCCTATTAAATTACCAAGGCCGTTTTTCACAAAACTGGAACAAAAATTCTTTAAATTTGTATGTAAACACAAAAGACCCCAAAGAGCCAAATCAATCTTGAGAAAGAAAAGTGGAGCTGGAGGAATCAGTCTCCCTGACTTTATACTCTACTACATAACTACAGTCATCAAAACAGTATGATACTGGAACAAAAACAGGATAGAAAGCCCAGAGGCAGACCCACACACCTATGGTCAACTCATCTATGACAAGAGAGAGAAGAATATACAATGGAGAAAAAGTCTCTTCAATAAGTAGTGCTGGGCAAACGGGAAAGCTGTATGTCAAAGAATGAAATTAGAATATTCTCCAACACCATACACCATACACAAAATAGATTAAAGACCTAGACCTAAACATAAGACCAGATATTATAAAACTCTTAGAGGAAAGTATAGGCAGAACACTGACATAAATCACAGCACTATCTTTTTGGATCCATCTGCAAGAGTAATGGAAATAACAGTAAATATGGGACCTAATTAAACTTTAAGGCTTTTTGCATAGCTAAGAAAACCATAAACAAAATGACAACATACAGAATGGGAGAAAATATTTGCAAATGATGGGCTTAATTTCCAAAATATACAAATAGTTCATACAGAAGAAAAAATAAAACCTCCAATACATATATACAAGCACCTTATACAACTCAACAGAAAAAACAACCCAATTGAAAAGTGGGCAGAAGACCTAAAATAGACATTTCTCCAAAGACATACGGTTGGCCCGTAGGCACATGAAAAAATATTCAACATCACTAATTAGAGAAATGCAAATCAAAACTATGATGAGGTATCACCTCACACCAGTCAGAATAACCATTATTAGTAAGTCTACAAGTGGAGTGGATGTGGAGAAAAGGGAATCCTCACTTACTGTTGGTGGGAACATAAATTGGTACAGCCAGTGTGGAGGATCCTCAGAAAACTTAAGTGTAGAACTGCCATATGATCCAGCAATCCCATTCCTGGGCATATATATCCAGATAAAGTTGTCATTCAAAAAGACACATGCACCCCTACACGCACAGTATTCACAACACTATTCACAACAGCCAAGACATGAAAACAAGCTAAATGTCCATTGACAGACAAATGCATTAAGAAGATGTGATATACGTATATATATTGGAATACTAAGCCATGAAAAAGGACAAAATAATGCCATTTGCAGCAACATGGATGCAACTAGAGATTATCTGTCTGACTTCACTTGGTATGAGAAAGACAAATACCATGGGATCTGTCTGACTTCACTTGGTATGAGAAAGACAAATACCATGGGATATCACTTATATGCAGAATGTAAAATATGATCCCATGTACAAAACAGAGACAGATCACAGGGAGAACAGACTTGTGGTTGGCAGGAGGGAAAGGGGAGGAAGTGGGGGGGGGGACAGAGAGTTTGGGGTTGGTAGATGCAAGCTATTACATTTGGAATGGAGAAGCAGTGGGGTCCTACTGTGTATAGCACAGGGAACTATGTACAGTCTCCTGGCATAGACCATGATGGAAGATAGTAAGAGAGTGTGTGTGTGTGTGTGTGTGTGTGTGTGTGTGTATGAATGACTGGGTCACTTCGCTGTAGAGAAGATATTGACAGAACACTGTAAATCAATTATAATAAAATTGAAAAAAATTAAAATGGACAATCTAAATAGACATTTCTCCAAAGACACACAGATGGCCAATAGGCACATGAAAAAATGCTCAACATTGCTAACAATGAGAAATGCAGATCAAAACAATGAGGTATATATTACCTTGCACTAATCAGACGGGCCAGCATCAAAAATGTATACAAATAATAAATGCCAGAAATGGTATGGAGAAAAGGAAACCCTCATACACTGATGTGGAAATGTAAATTGGTATAGCCATTATCAAGCACAGTATGGAGGTTCCTTAAAAACTAAAAATACAACTATCATATGATCTGTCCTGAGTAGGTGTACCCCAGTGTTCATAGTAACACTACTGACAATAGCTAAGACATGGAAGTAATCAAAATGTCCATCAATACATGAATGGGTAAAGAAATATATATATTGATGACACACACACATATACACACAGGAATATTACTCAGCCATAAAAAAGAACGAAGTAATGCCATTTACAGCAACAAAGATGGACCTAGACATTATCATACTAAGTGAAGTAAACCAAAGACATTTATCACTAATATGTGGAATCTAAAAAAAATACAAATGAACTTATTTACACAACAAATAGACCCATAGACATAGAAAACAAACTCATGATTACCTAAGGGAAAAGGGGGTGGGGAGAGATAAATTAGGGGTTGGGGATTTATTTATACACATTTCCTTTATATAAAGTAGATAACCAAAAAGGACCTACTGTATAGCACAGGGAACTATATTCAACATTTTGTAATAACCTATAAGAGAAAAAAAATTAACGGAGAATGGATATGTAAATAACTGAATCACTGTGCTGTATACCTGAAACCAACACTTTTTTTGCTTTTTTTTTTTTTTTTTTTTTGTCTTTTTAGGGCCACATCCATGGCACATGGAGGTTCCCAGGCTAGGGAGCTATAGCCACTGGCCTGTGCCACAGCCAGAGCAATGCCAGATCCAAGCTGTGTCTGCAACCTATACCACAGTTCAAGGCAATGCCGGGTTTTTAACCCACTGAGCAAGGCCAGGGATCGAACCTGCATCCTCATAGATGTTAGTCAGATTCGTTTCCGCTGAGCCACGATGGGAAATCCAACACATTTTAAATCAACTTTCTTCAATAAATGCTTAAAGGAACTTACCATTAGGAGAACACTGATGTGCATCTTATCTGTAGAGGGAACAATTCTGTAAATCTAAATGGGCATTCCTTAAATTTTTTGAAAAATTCAAATGTTTATATACATTAGTTTTATATAGTGATGCTTTTTTCCATGCAATTTCAACTTCTGGATTTAGAGATCCCATTCAGAATACATCTCATTCCTCTTCCTCCCAACAGTCCCCAATAATTGAGGATATCTAATATTTTGTCTCTCTGAGGTTGTTCATGGGGTTGGGCGACTCCCTTCCTGAAGTCCAACAAGTAGTCCATAGAGAACGTAATTTAAAATTATCTCATCATTCTAATTTATCTCCTCTGAATACAATTTGTTGGACGCATCTAGGTTGCCTGACTCAGATGCAGTCTAATGGAAAATTATAGGCAAAAATAAGGATTTCAACCACATTCACTAGTACCCCTGGAACACTCAGGTTAAATCACATTCCCATAAGGGGCTGGAGGAGCTGTTTTGAAAAAAAACATGAGCCTGCCCTGTGAACTGAGGTCTGCCAGCTGTGGTCTGACCATCACGGCCCTCATTCTTCATGGCATCTTTGTAGCACCGCATTCTTTTCCCCTCCCCACAGCTACAACACATTTTACAACACACTTTGCCTCATATTCATCTTCCCATCAACCCAAAACCTAAGTCTTTTCCAAACATGGGGCTGTTAAGCTGGGTTTCCCCTGTTCTTTATTTGGGCATCCACTAGGTTTTTATTTTGAAAAAGGTCACTCTTGTGACCTTTACCCCTGCTTCCCCACTTAGAGACTATGCAGTCTCACCTCAAACCTTGTGAAGACTAAGAAACCATAACAAAGAGATCATGTAACAGCTGTGATGTGAGCAATCCAGCTCATTGGAAGAGCTTTGCCCCCATATGGTCATCCAGAGGACCTGGGCCCTCTCCATCTTGTAGCCTGGCAAGGATGCATGGGCATCCTTGATGCTGGGTCACTGTCAGGTCTATTTCAGTTCCAGCCAGTGGGAAAAGGGAGGAGAATATAGAAGAGGTACCTCTGCCTCTTAAGAGAGACCTGGAAATAGCATTCATCGTGTGTGCCAAGATTCAGTGAGCCAAGACTTAGTCACATGACCACATTTAACTGCAAGGGAAGCTGGGAAATAGAGCCTAGCTGAGCAATCATGTACCCAGCCGCAATTCCCTTTCTGTGTACGAGAGGGTGGACACGTCTTGGCCAACTAGCAGTTTCCACTACTAACCTCATCTCCTTAGATGCTATCATTTGTTCATTCATTCATAAATCTCACATTGAGAACTTAGTGTCAGGCACTAAGATGCATTGGAAGAATTCCAAAGTGAACAAGACAGGTACAGTACAATCAAACAACTGAAAATCTAATCTGTTGAACCGTCTTTGGATCTGGATTACACCACCCAACGTATTAATATCTTAACATGTCCAGCTCCCGGTCATTCCAAGAATACCACAGTTTTCTGTTTCAAATATGTGATCAATACGTTAACTGGTCAGAGGTGAGAATAGAGCCTTTTGACAGCCACTGAGAACATTCCCCTAGGCTGACCTGACCCAGCAATGAGATGCTATGAGGTAAGGATATTCAAACATTAAAAGTCCACCCAACTCTGATTCAGCCCTTCCCCAAGGATATATTGACACTTTGTCAATATCCTTGCTTGTCTTCAGATTCTCTCTGACCACCTTATTTTCTGCTTTACCATTCAGATGTCCTTATTAAAAACGCGATTCAAATGACCAGATGTTACTAGTCCTGAGAGAATCTTCCCCACCTCGTGAGTAGCATGCCCACCTTTCCGTTTCCCCATATAGTCCTTTTCAATAAGAAGCTTTAAAATCTTTTTTTACAAATTTCCCATTAGCCAATACATAAAAAGGGCAAAGAATTCTATATTTTTTTGTCTTTTTAGGGCCACACCCATGGCATATGGAAGTTCCCAGGCTAGGGGTTGAATCCGAACTGCAGCTGCCAGCCTACAACACAGTCACAGCCACACGGCATCCAAGCCGCATCTGCGACCTACACCACAGCTCACAGCAACACTGGATCCTTAACCTACCGAGCAAGGCCAGGGATCGAAACTGCATCCTCATTGTTACTAGTCAGGTTCGTTAACCACTGAGCCACGACAGGAACTCCAATTCTTTGCCCTTTTTAAAAGTTATTATGTGGAACCTTTAAAAAAGGATAAAATCTGAAATAGAATCATGTATGTATGACAATCACTCTTGTACAGCAGAAATGATTACAGCAGTGTAAATCAACTATACTTCAATAAAACTTTAAAAAAATAGAGGAGTTATTGCTGTGGCACAATAGGATTGGCAGCATCTTGGGGGTGCTGGGACAGATGTTTGATCCACCATCCAGTGCAATGGGTTAAGGATCCCATGTTGCCACAGGTGCAGCATAGGCCACAACTGTGGCTCAAATCTAACCCCTGGCATGGGAACTCCATATGCTGTGGGGTGGACCAAAAAGAAAAAAAAAGAAAACCCTTTATAACGCACACATGAAATACTAAAATTAAAAAAAAAATTAAAAATTGCCTACTTGATCTGTTCATGTTTTTAGTCTCTCTCACATATCTCACGGTTCTTCAAAATTATGAGTCTCACATCGAAGTTCTTCCAGAGTCCTGGGATATAACTGGTTCAAGCCAAAGTCCTTAAAATAAAAAAGAAAGACTTATTACCCTCTTAAAGTCTTCTCACCCATCTTTGTCTCCAATTCACTCCTAACACTGTTTGATTTATATTATACAGTTCAAAGATCATTCTTCTTAATAGGGAAGAATAAGAAAATGGCTTTGGGTTGAATAGGGTTGCTCTGTCATCTATTAACATTACATTATCTGCCCCGAGTAACTTTTCCTTCTTGATTTGTCTTTTTTCTTGTCAACATTTAAAAAATGGGAGCTCCTGTCTCCTCTGTCCTGCCTTAGCTAAGCTCACTCTATTTGACACTGCGTCCCTTGAAGCTTTGGCGTCTGCTGCTCCTCTCCAGCTTAGCTACACTCCCAAATCCATGATACTCAATTGGCCTCAGTAATTTATCCTTTTTTTTTCTCCCCTCTTGGAGTGGTCCAGTCTTCTGGGTTTGCATTTTTGCCAGGGTCTACTGGCTCCTTGCCCTCTACCCTGGCCAGATTTCTGAGAATTAGGGCTAAACTATTTATGGTGTGTGTGTGGTGTGTGTGTGGTGTGGTGTATGTGTGTAATGAACCTCGTGCTCTTACTTGTTATTTTCCACTTGACACTGAAATATCCCTAAAGGCAAGATTCTATCTTGCTCACCACTGTGTCCCTAGCATCTAGCACTGTGCTTGATGTTAACATGCTCCATAAAAGGTTACTAAATAAATAACCTCTTCCTCGTGCAAAGGCCTTGTGAGCAGCATTTCTTTGATGCCAGCCCTCAGAAGACTCCTGGTCAAAGTAAGTAACAAATAAGGAACATGTTTCCATGACTTACTCAAAAGCTAGTGTCTACAGAAGATAGACTCTTTCCAATAGAATAGACACATTGTACTAAGTCAGAAAGACAAATATTGTATGACATCGCTTATATATGGAATCTAATAAAAATGATAGAAATGGATTTATTTATAAAACAGAAACAAACGCACAGATTTAAAAATCAAACTTATGGTTTCCAAAGGGGAAAGGTGGGAAAGAGAGATGAATTAGGAGGTTGGGATTAACACATATACACTACTATATATAAAATAGGTAATAAGCACCTGCTGTAGAGCACAGGGAACTATACTCAATATTCTGTAATAACCTACATGGGAAAAAAGAGTGGATATATGTATGACGGACTCATTTTGTGGTGCACCTGAAACTAATACAACACTGTAAGTCAACTACAGTCCAATAAAATTTAAGTTGAAATAAAAAAAGAAAAGAGTAGACAAAAAAAGGAACAGCAGCTATGTTGATCTTTAACAACCCACTAGCCTTTCATTTGTTTTTCAGCTCATAGTGTCCCTTCACACCTAGTGATGTCATGGATTTTTCCTTGTCTTAACCAGAACAGACACTGTGGTAAAATATTTATCTAGTCTTTGATGCTTGTTAGTCCCCATGCTACGACTCTCACTTGCATCTCCTCATGGGTCCATGACAACATTTTCATGAAATAGATATGGTTATTCCCTTTTTCCAGAGGAGAAAGTAAGGCACAGGAGTTATGAGTATCAGTGTCAGCTTCTGGTTCATAGTTAAGTGCTCAGTAAGTGGTAGTTACTATTATTGTTGTTACTTTGTTTGAATTGTGGAAGTGTCTTGCAGGAAGTATGGAGAAATGCTTTCGTACTTAGGGAACTATGGTGTTGAACTGCCATGTGCAGTCGCTGCACTAGAAATTACGGAGGGGGGCCTGAAAAAAATGAGCAAGAAATCTTCATTCTCAGAGAATTAATGGGAGTGTGTGTATCTGAGAAGGCGGCAAAATGTCCTAAAATGGTCATAAGGGCACAGAGGAAGATGACCAGCGCCCCCGTTGAGGAGGAAGAATTTGAAGTAAACTCGCTAGGAGAGTTAGGGTTTCCTGCACTGGCAGAGGCAGTGAGAAGCAGGAGTACAGGGCACAGCGGGGGAACGACGGACTGTGCTTTCCTGTTCCTTCTATCCTCTGATCCTAGTTTTAAGTTCTCGTCCCTCCCAGCTTTTGGTCTGTTACTGTAAATCCCCCCCCCCCCCGACACCCTCCCAAAACACACCATCTAGGGCCTCCTCTACTTATTCTCAAACTGCTCTCATTTTGACCCATTTGCCCTAAATCCAGACTCTCTGAGTTCTATAAGCTTGTTTTGTGGAACAAATCCTGCCTGTGGTCTTGTGTACTTTCTGTTTGCTCTAGGAATTCCAACAACATGGTGGCAACTGTTTCCCTGGATCTTGGCTCATCCCTTTCCTTGGTTCATCACCAACTCCTGCCTTGCATCTCCAGGACTGGCTCTAATTCTAGATCTTACTTACCTACTCCCTTCCCTCCTCCTTTGGCCCACTTCTCATGCCCTCCTCCCCATGCACAGTCTATTTTGATGGACATGGGAGCAAAAGAGAACAGACCAATTCTCCCTCTAATTTCAATTTTGAAATGATTTGAACACAGTTCTCCCACTCCCCTTATTTTCTGAGCCAAAGATCTTCAGGCATCAGTTTCCCCTGACATGACTTGCATTATCAGCAACTTCACTGGTTTCTGGATGACACTAGTTCTCTCCACCCTCCATGCTGCAAACGTGAAGCTTCCAATTGAAACTTTTAAATCCTCATTCATGAGTCACTTCAGTCATTACCAAAAACACACAAACAAAAACCAAACTAAAAATTGCATTTTGAGAAGGGCAAAATTAGTTTTTCCAATAGGGCAGACAATACATCCTAACCATCCTCATCTTTGAGTGCTTATTTCTTGGCATGGTGACTTGAAATTTTGAGAATCATATTAAAGAAGTTGTATTTCTTGCTAGGAAACCCTTGAGTCATTATCAGGGGATTATGGGAGGTACCATGAATATTTAATGAGCTTAACGGAAATCTTTGGTTACTTCACTTGGCTTTCAGGATTCTCTCTCCTCCCATCCCCTTCTCTCCTGCTTTAGTCACTGCACATTACTTTCTGCAGGAACGAAGTTCTAGATCTTAGTAGTGTACCAAAAAAGTATGGGATTTTTGTTGTCTTGCACTTTCCATTATTTTTCCTTAGGAGGAAATTTGCTGCTCCTTCCATATCCCCTTGACATTCACACTTGGGCTCGTCCTTGGTTCAGCAAGCAGCAAGTGCCAGGGAGTGAATGTTCCTAGAGCAGCCCTCAACCAACTACAGACTTACTCACCTCTTAGTTGGACAACTCTGGGCACAGTCTGCACTATTTTACAGAATCAGAGGGACTAGCCCAAGTTGCCCACCGTGGTACTAGCTTGATTAACACCCTTGATTGGCTTCCTCCCATTCTCTTTCTCACTTTTCCCTTCCACTAATGCTATTTCCTAGATTCACCTCCCAAATAAACTCTTTACACTGAGATCCTTGATTAGGCACCTGCTTCTGGGGGACAACCCAAACTAAGACAATATTTTATGTAGATTTCCCACATCTCACAAAGATACAATGTTATGTGTAGGTTTAGCTCATGTCTTCCTTCATGCTTTATATATTTTAATTTGTAGTGGAGGAGTTCTATGGTGGTCTAATGGTTAGGATTCAGCACTTTCACTGCTGAAGCCCAGGTTCCATCCTTGGTCTGGGAGCTGAGACCCCACACCAAGCCACTGCATGCTGTGGCTTTTGTTTTAATTTTAAAAACTAGAAATGAGTAATGTTATCCCCAAATTATAATCATCAAAGTATTTAGTTGATATAACAAGAAATTCCCACAAACTATGACTTGAGGTCATTTTAAAAATTAAATATGGTGCTTGTCCCTCAAGGGAATTTCAGGCCAACAGAGTTGGGACATCTGCCAGTCATAAATGCAAAGTGCCCTTAACCAAGAGTCATTTGGTAGAATAGCATAGCAATTTTACATCAGGTAAAATACTGGGGGAAGGTTGTCCCACTCTAGCTCATCATGCACCATTTTGAGCTTCTCCTTTGCAGCACAATACAGACATCCCATCCCCCTTGATGATGACCTCACTTTCAAAAGGTATTTTTTATTGAAATAAACATCTATTGAATAGACTGAAAATAAATTGAAATAATGATCAGTGTAAAGGAAAAGCTAGTTCATTTCATGATGAATTCTCACATTTGAAAGAGATCAGAAAGAGATCAGGTTAAGCCATCAGAATAGTCAAAATTCTAGAAGATTGTAAAGCAAAGCTTTAAACCATTTAAGCTGAACACATGGGGCATTTTGCTGTGAGCAGAAAGCACACCAACAAAGCTTAGAACTGGTAAATGAATAAACAATGTTCTTTGTAGGCATGGACCAGGAAGTAACAGTTTGTTTGGCAGTAAGTTTTTGAGAGACCAACTCAGGGACTGACAGCTGCATTATTCAGTATGAAAAGAATTTTCACAGAGAGCAAACACTCATCCATTTTCCTGCATTTGAAAACTTTCTTCCTTAGTGAAACAGCTCATTTACATTTCCTGAGAGAAAAGCCTGCTATACAAACTTCAAGAGTCAGGCTTGCATTTCAAAATTCTTAAAAACATGCCCAAATGATGACGAAGATTTATCACTCTCAGTGAACACCAAGACAATGGTGAGGCCAAGGACAAATCTGGAGGTGGACCACAGGGAAATTCAAGGCATATTCACCATCATATAACATGCCCTTCCTCATCTCATTTTAAAGTGTTGATTTTCCCTGTCACCTCCTGCTCCTCTAAACATCTCCCAATTTTTCCAGCTCAGATACAGACCCATAAGCAGTAGGAGTAACATCAAAAACCCAAACCTTACCCTTGGAAATGCAAGAATTTCAGTGCCCTGTGCATGTTACGAAAAAGGTCATTTTCAAGCCTCCCATTTAAAGGGTTGTGCTTGGGAGAACTGACTCCTGGGGATTTCTGGGGGAAAGGATGGAGCTAACGGGTATGGCGAACCAATATTCACGAAGGGTTGATGGTCAAGCTAGCGGCAGATACGTCACAGGAGAGGAAAGGTGCTCAGAACTGCTGAGTCCTTGAGCAGATGGATTAACACTCCAAACAGAAAACCGAAGCAAAGGGGAGGCTTTCTTGATCAAAAACTTTCAAGACTGGTACCAATGCCACATACAAAAAGCTCCCCTAAATGGTTCAAAGATCTAATTAAAACAGGAAAAAAGAGAAGAAAACATTTGTGAATTCCTTTATAAGCTGGAAGTGATGAAAGCCTTTTCAAGCAAGACTCAAAAAAAGAAAAGCTTAGTTTACGTATTAGACTGTATTTAAAAAGAAAAAAAATTTTGCCTGGCTAAAAGTACAAAAAAGTATAAAATAAATGACAAACTGGAAGAATACTTCTGTAACTTATGTCACAAAATAAAGGTTAATATCCTTCCTAAAATCTGTATGAAAAAGACCAAAAGCAAAATAGGCGGTATAGCAAAAGAGATGTAAATAGAGCTTTAGATATCTGAAAAGATGACCAAGTTCACCAGTAGCAGCAGAAATACCCATTAAAATACACAGAGCAGCCATTTCTATTTCCAAGTTTTATAGCACACTGTGTAGGCAAAGCTAGAGGAAACTAGTACTCATAAACCATTGCTGTCAGGAAAGAAAACTCTAACTTCTGTGAAAGGGAGTTTCATAATCTCGAATGAAATTACAGATGCATTCTTTGACCCAGGATCTCTTCTAGGAATCTATCTTAAAGATATTCCTGCGCATCTACAAAATGACAGATGACAATGTCACTGATTGCAGTATTATTAGAATAGCAAAATATTGGAAACAACCCAAGCATGAATGATATGGGACTGGTGAAAATAAACCATGTCATATTCATGCCATGGGGTTCCATGTGGCCATAAAAATGGATGAAGAAAGACCCTGAGATGGTGTGACCTCCCAGCTATTTTGTTCAATGACAATGCACAAGATGCAGAACTGTGTAAGCAGTAAGCTCTATCTTGTGCAATAAAGGGGTAGGAGATGAGACTACATCTACATATTTGCTTCGATCTGCAGGGAGAAATGCTGGAAGAAGAAATAAACAACTTATTAAAGGGGTTGCTTCTAGGGTGTGTGAGGTGGGAGGAATGAGAATAGAGGGAGGAAGCAAAACATCAAGTTAACCTTTTTCTGTAATTTACACTCTGTAACATGTCAATGTTTTACATATTCAAAAAATTAATTCAGAATGTCACCAAATGCCTTACTTGAGAAGAATAGGAAATAACATGCTCTATCTCAGTATCAAACCACTAACACAGCCATAGGGAGAGAAAAAATTGGACTGTGCCTCCTCAGTGTACAGTCTCTATAATTTTGAAAACACAGAACTGTCATTAAGAAGATGAGAATATTTCAAGAGAGATAGATTCCTGCTAACATTTGTGGGACCTGAGGCACGAATACACAAAACAGAGTTCCCGTAGTGGCGCAGCAGTTAACAAATTCGACTAGGAACCATGAGGTTGTGGGTTCGATCCCTGGCCTTGCTCAGTGCGTTAATGATCCGGCATTGCGGTGAGCTGTGGTGTAGGTTGTAGACGCGGCTCGGATCTGGTGTTGCTGTGGCTGTGGTGTAGGCCAGCAGCTGTAGCTCCGATTCGACCCCTAGCCTGGGAACCTCCATATGCCACAGGTGCGGCCCTAAAAAGCAAAAAAGGAAAAGAAAGAAAACAAAGAATGTCTATACACCATATATGTAAATGATTAAAAGGTGTCAGTCAAGCTAACAAATTTAAATAAAATGCTTTCTCCCACTACCTTGACAGATACACCTTGTTCTGACTGGAAGACCAGGTTGGAATGTGGGCTTCCTGAACTCCAGGCTCCACACCATAATGCAACAGCATAGAGCCTTGCCCTCTTTCTCCTCCTTCTTTAGGTTCTGTCCCTCACCATGAGAGGACCCCATGCATACATGTGGATACCCTAGGCCACGTATTAAAGCTCTGCCAACCACTTCCCAACAAAGCAATTCTTTTGCCAAGGCTTGAGCCCAGCACAGTAAACACCAGCTAGGGAGTCTGAGGGGAGATGCTTGCTCAAGCCCTGGAAGTAGACTTAAGGCCTTTGGGGTAGGAAGTCCCAGGATCTGGGGGTCTCCAAAGTATGGTCTAGAAAGGGGAAGAACAGTGAGCACATCTGCCTAACCACTGTGACCACATCTGCTTGCCCAGTTCTGAGTTGGCATTGAGGCAGAATATGGTGAGATGATTTACTAGACTATGAATTTTTACTTATTGTCTCATTATCCATGTCCTTTATTTCCAACAAGCCCTAGAGAAAGCAATCAAGATGGAGGAAGAGTAGGATGTGGAGTTCACCTCCTCCCACAAATACATCAAAAATACATCTGCATGTGCAATGATTCACACAGAACATTTACTCAACCACTGGCCTAATACCTCAGTCTCATGAAAGAGCAAGAAAACCTCCCCATAACTGAATAGGACCAAAGAAAAAAGAAATAAAGAGAAGAAGGAATTGGGATGGGACCCATGCCACAGGGAGGGAGCTGTGAAGTAGGAAAGGTTCCCAAACCCTGGAAAGTCTCCTCCCTAGCAGGGATATCAGTCTGGATGGGGGGACCTTCAGAGCCTGATAGCAGAGCACAGCAACTGGTTTGCAGCAAGTAAAACCAAAAGTGACTTACACAGATGGTCAGTACCACCACCCTGCACTCCCCAGCCTGAGACACTCATCTGCCAGTGCAGACAGGGACTGGGTGCTGAATCTCAGGTTTCGGAGCTCAAACCTGAGGAGAGGACTGGGGTTGGCTGTGTGGAGACAGCCAAAGAGGCTGGAGTGTGGCAACCAAGGGTGTACTTGAAAAAAACTTGGGTCCACCAGAGAGGCAAGGCACTATTTCTGGGAAGGATGTGAGGAGAGGGGTGGAACCCACATAAGAGCTTCCTGCTCTGTGTATTCTCAAGCAACAGAACACAACCTGGCACAAATACCAGAAGTGTGCACAAGCTGCTGCACCTGCACACCCCCTACCAAGGGGATGACAGCCAGAATATGCAAAGGAAAGAGGCAGCAAGAATCCAAACTAAAGTCAGCCCTCATGCCAAAAATATTAAACCCACACAAGCTATGCAGGGATGCTCTCATATATAAATAGCTTTCCAAGACTACAGTAGATATATTTTTCCTACTCTGTGATTCTAGAGGAAAAATTAAGTGAAATGAAGAAACAGAGGAACCACTCTAAGTTAAAAGACCAAAAGAATTCCCCTAAAGGAAAAACAATGAAGCAGACCTCTTCGGTCTACAAGACATGAATTCAAAAAGGAGGTAATGAAAATACCAAAGGAATTAAGAAACGCTATCAACAGAAATGCAGATTACTGTAAAAAGGAACTAGAAATTATAAGGAGGAGCCAAGAAAAATTAGAGAATTCATTTGCAGAGACAAAAGCAAGCTGAAGGCAATGAATAGAAGAATGAATAATACAGAGGAAAGAATAAATGATCTGGAAGACAGAATAATGGACATGACCCAATTAGAACAGCAGACAGAAAGCCAAATGAAAAAACGATGAAAGCAACATCAGAGACTTATGGGATAATACAAAGCATGTCACTCTATGCATATAAAAGGGATTCCAGCAGGAGAAGAAAGAGAAAAGGGGATTGAAACACTTTCGAAGAAATTATGGCTGAAAACTTTCCAACTCTAAAGAAGGAAACATAGGAGTTCCCATCGTGGCTCAGTGGTTAATGAATCCGACTAGGAACCATGAGGTTGTGGGTTCGATTCCTGACCTCGTTCAGTGGGTTAAGGATCCAGCATTTCCATGAGCTGTGGTGTAGGCTGTAGATGCAGCTCGGATCCTGCATTGCTGTGGCTGTGGCGTAGGCCATTGGCTACAGCTCCGGTTAGACCCCTAGCCTGGGAACCTCCATATGCCACAGGTGTGGCCCTAGATAAGGCAAAAAGACCAAAAAAAAAAAAAAAAGGAAACATATATCCAGATACAGGAAGCATAGAGGGTCCCAAACAAGAAGAACCCAAACAGACCTACACCAAGACATATTATAATAAAAATGGCAAACATTAAAAGATAAAAGAGGATTCTAAAGGCACCCAGAGAAAAATAAAGAATTAAATACAAGGGAACCCCCATAAAGCTATCAGCTGATTTCTCTACAGAGACACTACAGGCTAGAATGGAGTGGAAAAGTATATTCAAAGTTCTGAAAGGGAGAAGTACACAATCAAGAATATTCTACCCAACAAGATTATCATTTAGAATAGGAGGAGAGATTTCTGTGCAATTTCTGTGCAACCTCACACTGGTCAAAATGGCCATCATTACCAAGTCTACAAATAACAGATGCTGGAGAGGGTGTGGAGAAAAGGGAACCCTCCGACACTGTTGGAGGGAATGTAAATTGGTACAACCACTGTGGAAAACAGTATGGTGATACCTCAAAAAACTCAATATAGAACTACCATATGATCCAGCAATCCTACTCCTAGGCATATATCCAGACAAAGCACTCATTGAAAAATATACATGCACCCCTAGGTTCACTGCAGCACTAGTCACAATAGCCAAGACACGGAAAAAACCTAAATGTCCATCAAGAGATGAATGGATTAAGAAGATGTGGTACATATACACAATGGAATACTTCTCAGCCATAAAAAAGAACAAAATAATGCCATTTGCAGCAACATGGATGGAACTAGAGACTCTCATACTAAGTGAAGTAAGTCAGAAGGAGAAAGTCAAATACCATATGATATCACTTATAGCTGGAATCTAATATATAACACAAATGAACCTGTCTACAGAAAAGAAACAAACTCATGGACAAAGAGAACAGACTTGTGGTTGCCAAGAGGGAGGGGCAGGGAGTGGGAGGGACTGGGATTTTAGGGTTAGTAGAATCAAACTATTGCTTTTGGAATGGATAAGCAATGAGATACTGCTGTATAGCCCAAGGAACTAGACCTGATAGAACATGATGGAGGATAATGTGAAATAAAGAATATATATATATATTTAGGTTACTTTGCTGTATAGCAGAAATTGACAGGACATTGTAAATCAACTATAATTAATTTTTGAAATTGTATTTATTTTACTTTTTAGGGCCGCACCTGCACTATATGGAAGTTCCCAGGCTAAGTGTCAAATCAGAGCTACAGCTGCTGGCCTATGCATAGACACAGCAACGTGCAATCTGAGCTGCATCTGCGACCTACACCACAGCTCACGACAATGCTGGCTCTTTAATCCACTGAGCAAGGTCAGGGATCAAACCCACATCCTCATGGATCCTAGTCAGGATGAAGAGAATTCCTGTAAATCAACTATAATTTAAAAATTTAAAAAAATTTCTCAGACAAGCAAAAACTAAAAGAATACAGCTATAATAAACCTATCCTCAAAGAGATATTGAAACATCTTTTCTAAAGAGAAAAGAAGCAAGACGACACAGGAAGGAGGAAATCACAATTGGAAAGTTAATAAATAAACCAGTACACAGATTAAAAAGGAAAAAAAAAACCTACTTGTAAAAGCAATAAGCATAAGGAACAACAAAAGGATAAACATGAAGATGTAAATTAGGACATCAAAATAATACAATGTTGGGGAAGAGAGTAAGAAAATGTAGATTTTTTTGTTTGTTTTTTAGAATGTGTTTGAGCCTATATGACATACAAAGAAGAACTTATAGTGATCCTTTTTAAACTCTTCCAAAAAGATTGAAGAGGAGGGAACACTCCTGAAGACACTGTATGAAAACACCGTCTCCCTAATACAACCAAGACAAAGATACCACCAAAAAAGGAAATTATAGGCCAATATCTTTGATGAATATAGATGCAAAAATTCTCAACAAAATTTAGCAAACAAAATCCAACAATACATAAAAAAGATCATACACCACGACCAAGTGGGATTTGTTCCAAGTTCATAAGGATGGTTCAACATATGCAAATTAATGCATGTACTACACCACGTTAAAAAAAGTAAAAAAAAACACACGATCATCTCAATACATGCAGAAAAAGCACTTGACAAAATTCAATATCCATTCATGATAAAAGAAACTCTCACCAAAGTGGGTATAGAGGGAACATATCTCAACATAATAAAAGCCATTTATGACAAACCCACAGCCAACACAATATTCAGTTGAGAAAAGCTGAAAGCCTTTCTGCTAAAATCTGGAACAAGAAAAGCATGCCCAATCACTACTTCTCTTCAACATGGTACTGGAAGTCCTAGCCGCAGTAATCAGAAAAAAGAAAGAAATTAAAAGGTAATCTAGTTGGAAGAGAAGAGGTAAAATTGTCACTATATGCATATAACATGATACCATATATAGAAAACTAAGGACTCCACACAAAAACTACTTGATCTGATCAATGAATTCAGAATGGTAGCAGGATATATAAGACTAACATTCAGAAATTGGTAGCGTTTACTATTAGCTATATACTAAAAATGAAGTACCACAAAAGTAATGTAAAAAACAATACTTTTTAAAATTGCACCAAAAAATAAAAAACCCTAGGAATAAACCTGAGCAAGAAGGTAAAAGGTTTATATGCTAAGAACTATAAAACATTAATCAAGGAAATCAAAGAGGACCCAAAGAAATGGAAATATATCCTATGCTCCTAGATTGTAAGAATTAATATTAAAATGGCCATACTACCTAAATCAATATACAGATTTAATGTGATCGCTATCCAATTACCCATGACATTTTTTATGGAACTAGAACAAATAATTCAAAAATTTATGTCGAACTAGGAGTTCCTGTTGTGGCTCAGTGGAATGAATCTGACTAGTATCCATGAGGATACAAGCTCGATCCCTGGCTTTGCTCAGTGGGTTAAGGATCCAACATTGCCATGAGTTGCAGTGTAGCCTGCAGACGTGGCTCAGATCTAGCATTGCTGTGGCTGTGGTGTAGGCCAGCAGCTACAGCTCTGATTTGACCTCTAGCCTGGAAACATCCCTATGCCATGGGTGCAGCCCTAAAAAGATGAAAAAAAATTATATGGAATCCAAAAAGACACAGAATTGCCAAAACAATCCTATGGAAAAAAAAAAAAGCCAGAAAGCGTAACTCTCCCAAACTTCAGACAACACTACAAAGCTAAAGTAATTAAAAAAGTGTGGCATTGGTACAAACACGGACATACAGATCAGTGGAACAGAATAGAGAGCACAGAGATAAACCCAGACACCTATGGTTTATCTCTGACAAAGGAGGCAGAATAAAAAATGAGAAAAAGACAACTTCTTCAACAAGTGGTGCTAGGAAAATTGGACAAATGCATGTAAATCGATGAAATGAGAACACAACTTGACACCATGCACAAAAATAAACTCAAAATGGCTTAAAGACTTAACGTAAGACATGACACCATGAAACTCCTACAAGAGAACACAGGCAAAGCATTCTTTGACATAAATCATATCAATGTTTTCTTAGGTTAGTCTCCCAAGGCAATAGAAACAAAAACAAAGATAAACCAATGGGACCTAATCAAACTTACAAGCTTTGGCACAGCAACGGAAACTTTTTTTAAAAAAATGAAAAGACAGCCTACTGAATGGTAGAAAATAGTTTCAAATAATGGGACCGAGAAGGGCTTAATCTCCAAAACATACAAACAATATATAAAATGCAAAACAACAATGCAAAAACAATAAAACAATCAAAATATGGGCAGAAGACCTAAATAAACATTTCTCCAAAGAAGACACATGGATGGACAGTAGGCACATGAAAAAATGCTCAATATCACTAAGTATTAGAGGAATGCAAATCAAAACTACAAAGAGGTACCACCTCACACTGGTCAGAATGGCCATCATTAATAAGTTTACAACTAACAAATGCTGGAGAGGGTGTGGAGAAAAGGGAACCCTCCTAGACGTTGGTGGGAATGTAAACTGGTACACTCACTATGGAAAACACTATGGAGATTCCTCAGAAAACTAAATATAGAACTGCCAAGTGGTCCAGCAATTCCACTCCTGGGCATATGTCAACAAAACTATAATTAAAAAAGATACATGCACCCCTAAGTTCATAGAAGCACTATTTACAATAGCCAAGATATGGAAGCAAGCTAAATGTCCATGGACAGAGGAATGGATAAAGAAGATGTGGAATAATGGGTGATGGTATATTACTTAGTCATTAAAAAGAATGAAATAAGGCCATCTGCAGCAATATGATGCAACTAGAAATTCTCATACTAAGTAAGGCAGAGAGAGATAGACAAGCACTACATGCTATCACTTATATGTGGAATCTAAAATATGACACATATGAACCTATCTATGAAACAGAAAAAGACTCATATAGAGAAATAGAGAAAAGGCTTGTGGTTGCTAAGCGAGGCGGGTGGGGAGGGATGGATTGGGAGTTTGGGGTTAGTATATGCAAACCATTATCTATAGAATGGATAAACAACAAGGTCCTACTGAATAGCACAGGGAACCATATTAGTATCCTGGGATAAACCGTAATATAAAAGAATATAAGAATCTATATATGATTATAACTATATCACTTTGCTGTACAGAAGGAATTAACACACTACTGTAGATCAACTATGCTTCAAAAAGGATAAATTTAAAAATTAAATAACATTTAGAAAAAAAAAACAAGCCACATATTTCCCTGCTTCAGGGGATTTTTGTAGGCCAGAAAATTTCAATTTGCTCATGTGAGGTAAAGTGATGGGGCCGGGGAGAAAGAAGTGGTTTTGAGAACAGCAAGAGGGAGATGGGGAGAGATTTGTTTTGAACTGGAAAGTGGCTAGAAATTGTACCTTCTGTGGGAGTTGGGAGTCTCTTAGGAAGAAGAGGAGATAGACATGTTCTCAGGTCACCATCTTGAACCCTCTGGTGACAATTCTCAGGACTCTTAGATGGCTGATGGAATATGGTTTTGGATTTGGACCATTTGATGATGGAACCCATACTAGTAAGCAGTGGCTTAGAAGCTTGGTACTAAAGAGAAAAAATGGCCAACTGCTTGTGATAAGAAGGTTTATGCTTTCGATGTGCCACGATTTTGCTTATTTTAATTAGAACTACTTATCGAACCCAATCATCAGCTCACCATATTGTCACCACCAATATGACATACAAGTGAGCTGGTCAATACAAGAGAATATTCTGTCTTTCACTGCCAGTTATCCCTGATGCAGATGGTCGTACCTACTAAACAAATGACTCTCGTTTTCCTTGGTGCAATCCAAACCTTCCCAGGTTTTCCTTGAGGGATAATGTCTAGTAAAGTAGGCCTAAGAGGGTAGGTCTGGTTACATAACAGCTTAGAGTAGTGCTATTCAAAGTGTGGTCTGAAAGTGACCTGTAGGCTGGTGATGGCCCACAAACTCTAAGTTAACACTCGCAGAAAGTAAGTAGAGAAATTGGGGGCAAGAGCCCAAAGAAGCATTCAAAATGCTACAACATGCATGAGCCTTGAAAATATGCTAAATAAGAAAGACACAAAAGGAAAAATGTATAATTCCACACATGTGAAGTACTTAGAATAGGCAAATTCATAGAGACAGAAAGAATGATGCTTACCAGGGGCTAGGGAAGGAGGAATGGATGATGGTTGTACAACACTGAATGTACTTAATGTTAGGGAACTGTACACTTGAAAATGGTTGAAATAGCACAAGCTGATGTTATATTTTACCACAATAAAAAGTATTTTAAAAAGCAATTTACAGACTAATTTTATGTTCATCAGATCTAATAATTAAAAAAGGGAGCTCCTCCCCAAATACCTCTAGACTGCACCCCTGCTCAGGCCCTGTCTTGGAGCAAGTGTTTCTGGAAGGGCTACCATAGCACCGGGAGTCGAGGTAACACTGTTCCCCTACAGCCTGGCCACCTCAGAGGTTGCTGGGGCAGCTGTCACCTCCTGTTCTCCCACAGGGGTCAGCGGAGGGGGGAATGGGCAAGGGAGGAAACGAAGGCATAGGGGAGGAAAAGTCATTTCAAGGAGCAGGAGGGGGCACCTGAGAAGCTAATAAAAGGACAAAGGCCTCATTCCAAAAAAAGGGGGGAGGGGGAGTTCCTGCTGTGGCAGAGTGGGTTAGGAATCCAGCATTGCCACAGCTGTGGCGTAGGTTGCAGCTGTGGATCTAATTTAGTTCCTGGCCTGGGAACTTGCATATGCCACAGATGCAGCTAAAAAAGGAAAATAAAAAATCAGGACTTGTATCTTGCATGTCTAGGTTTTTTTTCCTATTTCCCTTGATTCTAGGGATTCATTTCTATTGGATTCGTATAAAAGAATTGGTCTGCAAGAGATTAAACTTCCAAACAAAACAAATAGACAAAGCCAACCTGGTGCTTCAGCCCAGATACTGTGAGATGCACAGTTATATGGACTGAATTATATCCCCCCAAATTCATACATTGAAGACCTAACCTACAGTGTGTGGCCCTGGTCCAATAGGATTAGTGTCCAGAGAGCTGACACATATATACTCTCTATGCCAAGTCAAGATGCAGCGAGAAGATAGCCATCTACAAGCCAGAAAGAGGCCTCTCACCAGGAATTCAACTGACTGGCCCCTTGATCTTGGACTTTCCAGCTTCTGGAACTGTGAGAAAAGAAATTTCTTTTGTTTAAGCCACCTAGTTTGTGGTACTTCGTTATGGCAGCCCAAGCTAACTAATACACACTGACTTAGAAGGTCAATGTCAAATTGTTGCTGCTGGTCTGTGATCTGCCTTCAAACTCAAGGAAGCCATGTTGGAGGTTGAGTGTGGCAGGATAAAAGAACAGCTCAGTTCTGTGAGTCTGAAAAAAAGGAAATGTCTCTCAAGTGTTTTGATAACACCCTGGGTCTTAACTTCAGCTTTCAGGGGGAAAAATATATTAGGATCAATTGAAAATATTCACAGTATTTTAAATATGGAGAAGTGTGCTGCTGAATAATAATGTCAATGCTAACTAGAAGATGCTAACAAATCCTAGTCTTTTGGAAGGTTTGTGACCCTCATTTGAACCAGTGTTCATAGAGGTTGAAACAGTAAGCTTTTATTTAGGCTGAATGGAAAGCAAAATTATTATTGAAAAATTGTCTGCAATTCTAGGATAAGACACTGCTATTATCTATCACAATGAAAGAAGAACCACTTCTATTTTGATAAAAAAAACTGAGGGCACTAAGAATCACTTTAATCTAACTCCACACTTGATGCATTTGATATAAAATTGAATGTGAAAGTTTCTTCTTTTGGAGTCATTTTGTAGTGACACATTTAAAATCTAGAGGAGAGACACCTGGGGCAATAAAAATGTACAGTCCTTTGTGAGGGTGCCATCAGAACGTGCTTCCCAAATTGGTCAAAGTTTTAGAGCTCTGTGGATCAGCTTTTCCTTTTAGTCTGACTCTCCTTGTGGCCTGTGACAAGCATTCAAAAGACACTCTCTAGGATGGGGATAGTCTGTAGCCAGGAGATACTCTGCATTGAAACGAATGCTGTAGCATTCCATCGTATTGTGTGTCTATTAGGATTTATGTATTCAATCTACTAATGATGGATGTCTGGATTAGTTCTTTTATTATTAATGCAATCATGATTCTATTTGTATGATCATAAATGTTTCTTACCACACACATAAGAGTTTTCCAGGATATATTTCCAGAAATAGAATAAACTGGTGGTAGTACAATATGTGCATATTTATTTTTAGTAGCAGTATCTTCTAAAGTGGATGGCTGAGTGTCCATTGATAAGCTTTTGATTAGTATTACATTTCTAGATTAATTTGGTGGAAAATTGAGATCTGAACAATACTGAGACTTCCATATGCCATATGCAGTGTATGTTCTATTTGTCCTTTAAGTTTCTGGTAAAACAAACAAATCCAAAATATTTTCCTTTAAAGTGCAGCAAAGATGCATGTATTACGTGAGTCTGCTTGGTTCTGAAAATTCTGTGGTACTTTTCTTTCAGGGCCAACAAAGCAATGATGGTGACTTTCTCTTCCACTGTCTACCCTAAATCATTATTTCTTACTTGGAAGTAACAAAGGATCAGCATTAAGGATTTATACATACACTACAAATTGGCTTACATTTCCTTTCCACAGACTTTGGAGATTCAATTAAAATAACTTCTGACTGTCATCAAGAAGCACCTTAACACTAGCCTTCCCCAGAACTATTCATTCTGTCCCTTCTGTAAAACAATGCCATTAAATGCTCATTCTCTGTGAAGCAGGTGGTAAGAAATGCAGTGTCAACTTTTAAATGATACTTTCCCTATGGCGGAATAGAAGGACTGGAGCTCAACTTCTCTCCCAAAAAACAACAAAACTACAACCAAAAGCTGAGCAATCTACAACCAAATGGACTATAAACTTCCAAAAAAGATACTCTGCTCCAGAAGACAAACAGAAGAACACATCAAGAGGGAGGAGGGGCGATTACACGATAGAAGCAACCCCACACCTCCCGGGTGGGAAGCCCCACTGACTGGAAAGTAACTGCATCACAGAGACTCAGCTACAGGACTGAGAGTTCTGAGCCCCACGTCAAATCCCCACGCCTGGAGATCTGGCACAGGGAGAAAGAGCCCCCGGAGCATCTGGCATGGAAGGCCAGCGGGGCTTGTGTGCAGGAGCTCCACAGGACAGGGGAAAAGAGGAGACCCCATTCTTGAAAGGCACACACAGACTTTCATGTGCACTGGGTCTCAAGGCAAAGCAGTCTCCATAGCAATCCGGGTGGAACCTGACTGCAATTCTTGGAGGATCTCCTGGAAAAACAGGGGTGACTGTGCCTTGTTGTGGGGGAAGGGCATTGGAGTTGAAGCTCTCAGGGACATTCATCAGCCTGCATTTCTCTGGAGGTGGCCATTTCTGGGAAAATCTGGTCCCTCCCATCAGCGCTAAGAAGTCCCAGGCCAAACAACAATCCAGGTGGGAACACAGCCTCACCCATCAGTAAACAGGCTGCCCAAAGACCCCTCAGGCACACAGCCAGCCTCTAATCTCATCCAGAGACAAAGCCCCACCCATCAGAGGCAGAGGAATCAACCCCACCTACCAGTGAGCAGGCATCACTCCCTCCCATTGGGAAGCCTAGAGCAAGCCCCCTCAATACCAACTTTAGCCACAGGGGAGGCAAACACCTGAACTAAGAGAGGCTATACAACTCTATTGTCAGCACAAAGGTCACCACACCAAAAACCTATAAAAATGAAAAGACAGAAAACCCTAACAGATAAGGGAGAAACAGAAAAGCCCAGAAAAACAGCTCAGTGATGAGGAGATTATCAGCCTCCCAGAAAAAGACTTTAGACTGTTGATGCTGAAGATGATGCAAGGCATTAGAAATGGACTGGAGGCAAAGATTGATTATTTACAGGAAACACTGAGCAAAGAAATACAAGCTGTAAAAATTAAACAAGAAGAGATGTAAAATACAATAAGTGAAAAAATTCATTAGAAGCAGCCAACAGTAGAATACAGGAGGCAGAAGAACGAATAAGCCAGGTGGAGGACAGATTAGTGGAAATCACTAATGCAGAAGAGAAGAGAGAAAAAAGATTGAAAGGAAATGAGCAGATTCTCAGAGAACTCTGGGATAATGTTAAACACACCAACATCTGTATTATAGGGGTGCCAGAGGGAGAAGAGAGAGAGAAGGGGACAGAAAAAATATTTGATGAGATGATAGCTGAAAACTTTCCTAATATGGGAAAGGAATCACTCACTCAAATCCAGGAAGCACAACGAGTACCATATAAAATAAACCCAAGGAGGAACACTCTGAGACACATATTAATCAAAATGACCAAAATTAAAGACAAAGAAAATATTGAAAGCAGCTAGGGAAAAGAAACAAATGACATATGAGGGAACCCCATAAGGTTATCAGCAGATATTTCAGCTGAAACTCTGCAGGCCAGAAGGCAGTGGCACGATACACTAAATGTGATGAAAGGGAAAAACTTCCAACCAAGATGACTTAACCCCAGCAAGGCTCTAGTTCAGATTTGAAGGAGAGATCAAAACCTTTACAGAGAAGCAAAAGCTAAGAGATTTCTGCAATACTAAACCAGCTTTACAACAAATACTAAAGGAACTTCTCTAGGCAAAAAGAAAAGGCCACAACCAGAATCAAAAACACCACAAATGACAAGGCTCAGCAGTAAAGGCATATATACAGTAAAGATACTAAATCATCCATGCGCAATTATGCTACCAAAATCAGAAATCCTGAGAAGAGAGCACAAATGCAGGACACCGGAGAAGCATGTGCAATTAGGAAACCAACAACTTAATACAATCTCAGTTATATATAGACTCCTATATCAAAACTTCAGGGCAACCGCTAACCAAAAATCTACAATTGATACACAAACACATAAGAAAAACCAACTCAAATACAACATTAAAGATAGCCATTTTGTGAGAAGAGACAACAAGAGAATAAGGGAAGAAAAAAGTGCAACAAAAACCCCAAACAGTTAATACAATGGCAATAAGAACAAATATATCAATAATTCCCTTAAATGTTAATGGACTGAATGCCCCAGCCAAAAGACATAGACTAGCTGAATGGATACAAAAACAACACCCATATGTAGGCTATCTTCAAGAGACCCACTTCATTTCTAGAGACACATACAAATTGAAAGTGAGAGGATGGAAGAAAATATTCCATGCAAATGGGCATCAAAAGAAAGCCGGAGTAGCAATACTCGTATCAGACAAAATAGACTTTAAAAGGAAGAACATTTTAAGAGACAAGGAAGGGCACTACATAATGATCAAAGGATCAAGCCAAGAAGAAGATATAACAATTTTAAATACCTATGCACCCAACATAGGATATATAAGGCACTGCTATATACACAATATATAAGGCAACTGCTAACAACCTTAAAAGGAGAAATCAACAATAACACAATCATAGTGGGGGACCTTAACACCCCACTTACAGCAATGGACAGGTCATCCAGGCAGAATATCAATAAGGAAACACAGGCCCTGAATGAAGCATTAGATCAGACGGACTTAATAAATATTTATAGGACATTCCACCCAAAAGCAACAGAATACACATTCGTCTCAAGTGTGCATGGATCATTCTCTAAGATTGATCACATACTGGGCTATAAATCAAGCCTCAGTAACTTTAAGAAAACTGAAATCATTTCAAGCATCTTCTCTGACCACAATGCTAAATGACTGGAAATCAACAACAAGAAAAAATGGCAAAAAGTACAAATATGTGGAGACTAAACAACATGCAACTAAATAACCAATGGATCACTGAATAAATCAAAGAGGAAATTAAATACCTAGAAGCAAATGACAACAAAGATACAACACCCCAAAACATCTGGGATGCAACAAAAGCAGTTCTAAGAGGAAAGTTTATAGCAATACAAGCCTACTTCAGGAAACAAGAAAAAGCTCACATAAACAACCTAACTTTACATCTGAAGCAGCTAGAGAGGGAAGAACTGACAAGGCCTAAAGTTAGCAAAAGAAAAGAAATCATAAAGATCAGAGCAGAAATCAACGAAATAGAAACAAAGAAAACCATAGAAAAGATCAATGAAACTAAAAGCTGGTTCTTTGAAAAGATCAACAAAATTGATAAACCCTTAGCCAGACTTATCAAGACAAAAAGAGAGAGGACACAAATCAATAAGTTAGAAATGAAAAAGGAGAAGTAACAACAGACATCACAGAAATACAAAGGATCATAAGAGACTACTATATGCAACTATATGGCAATAAAACGGAAAACCTAGAAGAAATGGACAGATTCATAGAACAGTACAATGTCCCAAGACTAAACCAAGATGAAATAGAAAATATGAATAGACCAATCACAAGTTCTGAAATTGAAACTGTGATTAAAAAACTTCCAACAAACAAAAGTCCAGGACCAGATGGTTTCACAGGCGAATTCTATCAAACAGTTAGAGAAGAGCTAATGCCTATCCTTCTGAAACTCTTCCAAAAAATTGCAGAGGAAGGGACACTCCCAAACTCATTCTATGATGCAACCATCACCCTGACACCAAAACCAGACAAAGATACCACAAAAAAAGAAAATTACAGGACAATCTCACTGATGAACATAGATGTCAAGATCCTCAACAAAATACTAGCCAACCGAATCCAACAATACATTAAAAGGATTGTACCTCAAGATCAAGTGGGATTTATCCCAGGGATGCAAGGATTCTTCAATATCCACAAATCAACAGGGTGATACACCACATTAACAAACTGAAGAATTAAAACCATATGATCCTCTCCATAGATGCAGAAAAAGCCTTTCACAAAATCCAACACCCATTTCTGATGAAAACCCTTCAGGAAGTGGGCATAGGGGGAAACTACCTCAACATAATAAAGGCCACCTATGACAAACCCAGAGCTAACATCATTCTCAATGGTGAAAAGCTGAAAGAATTCCCGCTGAGATCAGGAACAAGCCAGGGATGTCCACTCTCGCCACTACTATTCAACACAGTTTTGGAAGTCCTAGCTACAGCAATCAGAGAAGAAAAAGAAATGAAAGGAATCCTAATTGGGAAGGAAGAAGTAAAACTATCACTTTTTGCAGGAGTTCCCTTTGAGGCTCAGTGGTTAACGAATCCGAATAGGAACCATGAGGTTGTGGGTTCGATCCCTGGCCTTGCTCAGTGGGTTAAGGATTCGGCATTGCCGTGAGCTGTGGTGAAGGTCGCAGATGTGGCTCGGATCCTGCATTGCTGTGGCTGTGGCAAAGGCTGGCAGCTACAGCTCCTGTTAGACCCCTAGCCTGGGAACCTCCTTATGCCGCGGGTGCAGCTCTAGATAAAGCATAAAGACAAAAAAAAAATGAAACAAACAAAAAAAAAACTATCACTTTTTGCAGATGACATGATACTATACCTAGAGAATCCTCAAGACTCTACCAGAAAACTCTCAGAGCTCAATGAATCTGGCAAAGTTGCAGGATACAAAATTAACACACAGAAATCAACTGCATTTCTATATACTAACAATGAAAGATTAGAAAGAGAAATTAGGGAAGCAATCCCGTTTACCATTGCATCAAAAAGAATCAAATACTTAGGAATAAACCTGCCTAAAGAGACAAAAGACCTGTACTCTGAAAATTATAAGGCGCTGATGAAAGAAATCAAGGATGACTTGAACAGGTGGAAAGACATACCATGCTCTTGGATTGGAAGAGTCAATATTATCAAAATGACTATACTACCCAAGG
>PVHT020000195.1:3856416-3889327 GCA_004024745.2 Catagonus wagneri
TAGCCAGGTCATGGAAACAACCTAAATGCCCATCGACAGAGGAGTGGATAGGGAAGATATGGTACATACACACAATGGAATATTACTCAGCCATTAAAAGGAACGAATTACCAACATTTATAGCAACATGGATGGACCTAGAAATTATCATGCGAAGTGAAACCAGTCAGACAATTAGACAGCAACACCCAATGCTACCAGTTACATGTAGAAACTAAAAAGACACAATGAACCTCTTTGCAGAACAGACAATGACTCATAGACTTTGGAAAACCTTGATTTTTCAGATAAGACAATCTGGGGGGGTGGGGGAATGCACTGTGGGTTTGGGATACAAAATCTGTAAAATTGACTTGTGATGATTTATGTATACGTATAACTGAAATAAAATCCATTAAGAATAGAAAAGAAATGCAGTATCTACCTGGATGTATTTTTCATCTTTTAAGACACAGAGCATAGGAACTTGAGAAAGATTTGTTTAGGTGTTTGATCAAATTGTATGTCATCTACCACTGGGAACATGATCTCCTACTCAGTGGCACAGGTTATCTTCAAGTTTTAAGATAGCAATTAATTTTTTTTCCTTTCCCATGAGAAGTGCCCAATGGAACAATGTCGAAGTGTCAACAGGTTCACAGTTCAGCAAACATTCATTGAGGTTATTGCCTTTATCGCCTTCTATTGACATTGGCACACAGCTGCTTATTTACTTGATGCCCTTATTCTTTACCTTAAATCCAACAAACCTAACATAAGCCTCTAATTCTGCTCCAAGTCAAAACTGTTCAAGGACAGTGACATCAGTGGAATGGTAGAATAGATTTCAGCCATCCTCCCTCCACAAAACATCAATTTTGACAACCACCCTGTTTTTTTTTCTTTTTAGGGCCACACCTATGGCATATGGTAGTTCCCAGGCTAGGGGTTGAATTGGAGCTGCAGCTGCCAACTTATGCCACAGCCACAGCAATGCCAGACCTGAGCCTCATCTGTGAACCTACACTACAGTTTGTGGCAATGCCGGATCCTTAACCCACTGAGGGAGACCAGGGATCAAACCCACATCCTCATGGATACTAGTTGGGTTCTTAACCTGCTGAGCAACAGTGGTAACTCCCTTGATAACCACCCATGGTTGCAGTTCTAAAAGGTGAGGAGAGAGAAAGGAGCAGAAAGCTTATTCAAATAAATAAAGGCTCAAAATGTTCTGTATCTAGGTACATGAAGAGTATGGGTTCCAAATCAATCCTAGGAAAACTTCACTGAGACACATTATAATAAAACTATCAAAAATAGAAGACATTTTTGTCTTCCTTTTCTTTTGTTTTTTTAAGGCCACACCCATGGCATATGGAGGTTCCCAGGATAGGGGTCAAATCGGATTTATGGCTGCCAGCCTACACCAGAGCAATGCAGGATCTGAGCCGCATCTGCAACCCATATAATAGCTCACGGCAACATCAGATCCTTAATCTACTGAGCGAGGCCAGGGATTGAACCCGCAACCTCATGGTTCCTAATCAGATTCATTTCCGCTGTGTATTCCTTTTCTAATATTTCACTGTTAGTATACAGAAATGCAAACTCCTGTATTCCTTTTCTAATATTTCATTGTTAGTATACAGAAATGCGACTGATTTCTGAGTGTTAACCTTGTATTCTGCTACTTTGCTGAATTCATTGATCAGTTTGAGTAGTTTTGGGGTTTAGTCCTAAGGGTTTTCTATATGTAGTATCATGTCGTCTGCATACAGTGACAATTCTACCTCTTCTCTTCCAGTTTGGGTACCTTTTATTTCTGTTGTTTGTTTGATTGCTGTGGCTAGGACTTCCAATACCATATTGAATAAAAGTGGTGAGAGTGGGCATCCTTATCTTGTTCCATATTTTAGTGGGAAGGCTTTCAACTTCTCTCCATTGAGTATTATTTTGGCTGTGGGTTTGTTGTAAATGGCTTTTATTATGTTAAGGTATGTACCCTCTATCTCCACTTTGGTAAGAGTTCTGATCATTAATGGATGTTGGACTTCATCAAATGCTTCTTCTGCATCTGTTGAGATGATCATGTGGTTTTTGACTTTTCTTTTGTTAATGTGGTGTAGAACATTGACTGATTTGCATATGTTGAATCATCCTTGTGAACCTGAGATGAATCCCACTTGATCATGGTGTATCATCTTTTTTACATGTGGTTGGATTCGGTGGGCTAAAATTTTGTTGAGAATTTTTGCATGTATGTTCCCCAAAGATACTGGCCTATAATTTTCAGAAATAAGTCTCATTTCTGTATACTAACAATGAAATATTAGAAAAGAAATACAAAAATACAATACCTTTTAAAATTGCACCCCAAAAAATCAAATACCTGGGAATAAGCCTGACCAAGGAGATCAAAGACTTATATGCTGAGAATTATAAAACATTAATCAAGGAAATTAAAGCAGATTCAAAGAAATGGAAAGATATTCCATGCTCCTGGGTTGGAAAAATTAATATCGTAAAAATGGCCATACTACTCAAAGCAATCTATGGATTCAATGCAATTCCTATCAAATTACCCATGACATTTTCCACAGAATTAGAACAAACATCCAAAAATTTATATGGAACCGTAGAAGACCTAGAATTGCCAAAGCAATACTGAGGAACAAAAACCAAGCAGGAGGCATAACTCTCTCAGACTTCACGCAGTATTACAGAACCACAGTCATCAAGGCAGTGGTACTTGTACCAAAACAGACACACAGACCAATGGAACAGAACAGAGAATTCAGAAATAAACCCAGAGAATTCAGAAATAAACCCAGACACCTAAGGTCAATTAACCTTCAACAAAGGAGGCAACAATAGAAAATGGGAAGAAGACAGTCTTTTCAGCAAATGGTGCTAGGCAAACTGGAAAGCCACATGTAAATCAATGAAACTAGAACACACCCTCACACCATGCACAGAAGTAAACTCAAAATGGCTTAAATGCTTAAACATAAGAAAGACACCATCAAACTCCTAGAAGAGAACAAAAGCAAAACATTCTCTGATATCAACCTTACAAATGTTTTCTCAGGTCAGTCTCCCAAGGCAACAGAAATAAAAGCAAAAATAAACCAATGGGACCTAATCAAACTGACAAGCTTTTGAACAGCAAAGGAAACCATAAAAAAAAAGAAAAAGACAACTTACAGAATAGGAGAAAACAGGTTTTTTTTGTTTTTTGCCTTTTCTAGGGCGGCACCCATGGCATATGGAGGTTCCCACGCCAGGGGTCTAATCAGAGCTGTAGCCACCATCCTACGTCACAGCCAAAGCAACGTGGGATTCGAGCTGCATCTGCAACCTACACCACAGCTCATGGCAACGCTGGATCCTTAACCCACTGAGCGAGGCCAGGGATCGAACTTGCAACCTCATGACTCCTAGTCGGATTCATTAACCACTGAGCCATGACGGGAACTCCACAGGAGAAAATAGTTTCAAATGACGCAACTGACAAGGGCTTAATCTCTAAAATATACAAACAACTTATATAATTCAACAGCAAAAAAGCCAACAACCAATTGAAAAATGGGTAAAAGACCTGAATAGACATTTCTCCAATGAAGATATACAGATGGCCAATAAGCACGTGAAAAAAAATGCTCATCATCACTGATTATTAGAGAAATGCAAATCAAAACTACTATGAGGTACCACCTCACACCAGTCAGAATGGCCATCATTAGTAAGTCCACAAATAACAAATGCTAGAGAGGGTGTGGAGAAAAGAGAACCCTCCTACACTGTTGGTGGGAATGTAAATTGGTACAACCACTATGGAAAAAGTATGGAGGTAATTCAGAAAACTATACATAGAACTACCATGTGACCCAGCAATCCCACTCTTGGGCATGTATCCGGACAAAACTTTCCTTGAAATAGACACATGCACCCGTATGCTCATTGCAGCACTATTCACAATAGCCAAGACATGGAAACAACCTAAATGTCTATCAACAGATGATTGGATTAAGAAGATGTGGTATATATACACAATAGAATACTACTCAGCCATAAAAAAGAACAAAATAATGCCATTTGCAGCAACATGGATGGAACTAAAGACTCTCATATTAAACGAAGTAAGTCAGAAAGAGAAAGACAAACACCACATGATATCACCTGTATCTGAAACTTAATATATGGCACAAATGAACCTTTCCACAGAAAAGAAAATCATGGACTTGGAGAAGAGACTTGTTATTGCCAAGGGGGAAGGGGAGGGAGTGGGATGGACTGGGAATTTGGGGTTAGTAGAAACCAACTATTGCCTTTGGAATGGATAAGCAATGAGATCCTGCTGTACAGCACTGGGAACTATATCTAGTCACTTGTGATGGAGCATATAGAGGGTAATGTGAGAAAAAGAATGTATGTATTTATGTGTGACTGGGTCACTTTATTGTACAGTAGAGAACTGACAGAACACTGTAAACCAACCATAATGGAAAGAAATAAAAATCATTAAAAAAAATCAAAGACAGAGAATTTTGAAAGCTGCAAGAGAGAAGAAACTCATCACCTCCAAACGAACCCCCATAAAGATATCAGTGGATTTCTTAGCAGAACACTTGCAGGTCAGGAGAGTGTTGGAAGAGACATTAGAGGTGCTGACAAAACAAAAACACTAAAAACAAAACCTGCCAACTGAGACTACTTTACCTGGCAAAACTGTCCTTCAGATATGGAGAAATAAATATTTGACCAGACAAACAAAAGCTGAGGAAGCTCATCACCGTAAAACTGTCTCATAAGATATGTTAGAGGGAGTCCTTCAAGTTGACTGAAATCAAGTTATAACCTTAAAATAGACTATTATAAATACAAGATGCTTTATTTAGGCCTCATGGTAACCAAAAAAAAAAAAAAAAAAAAAACTTATAGCATATACACCAAAGATAAAGGAATCAAAGCATGCCACTACAGAAAAGCATCAATTCACAAAATGAGACAGCAAGAGAGAAAGAAACAAGAGAACTATGAAATAGCCAGAAAACAATTAAAAAGATAGCAATAGTAAATTCTTGCCTATCAATAATTATTTTGAATGTAAATATTCACCTATTTGCTGCCTACAAGACACTCATTTCAGCTTTAAGGACACACAGAGACTGAAAATAAAGGGATGGATAAAGACATTCCCTGCAAATGGTAACCAAAAGAGAGCAGAGGTAACTATACTTGTATAACACAAAGTAGACTTTAAGTCAAAAATCATAGTAAGGAACAAAGAAGGTCATTATGCAATGATAAAGGGGGTCAAATTATCAAGATTATATAACAATTGTAAATACATATGCATCCAATATGCACTGATGCACCTACATATATTAAGCGAATAGTAACATATCTGAAGGGAGGAACAGACAGAAGTGTGGTAATATTAGGGGACATTTGATACTTCACTTTTAACAAAGCGTAGATCATCCAGGCAAAAAAATCAATAAGGAAGCATTGGACCTCAACTCTGCTTTACAACTATGTAAGGTGATGGATATATTACCTAGTTTGACTGCAGTAGCCATTTCACAATAAATATATACATTCAATTTTTTTTTTTTGGCCTTTTTAGGGCTGCACCTACAGCATATGGAAGTTCCCAGGCTAGGGGCCAAATTGGAGCCACAGCTGCGGGCCTATACCACAGTCATAGCAATGCCAGATTTGAGCCACATCTGCAAACTACACCGCAGCTGGTGGCAATGCCAGATCCTTAACACACTGAGCAGGGCCAGGAATTGAACCCCCAACCTCATGAGTACTAGTTGGATTCTTTACCACTGAGCCACAACGGGAACTCTATCAATTTTTATTTATCCCTATGACTTCAACAAAACTGAGGGGGGAAATAATTGTTCAAATATCAAAGACTAAAACTATCTTTAATAGTGTTGTAGGTTTTTAATATGGAGCTATTTTCACAAAATAAGAACATGGATTTTCATATAACCCGGCAATCCCACTCCTGGGCATAAATCCAGACAAAACCATAATTCACAAAGATACTTGCACCCCTATGTTCATAGCAGCACTATTTATAATAGCCAAGATGTAGAAGTAACCTAAATGTCCACACTGATAGGTGAATGGATAAAGAAGATATGATATATATACAAATACACACACACACACACACAAAATGGAATACTACTCAGCCATAAAAAAGAAGGAAATTTGCAGCAACATGGATACAACCAGAAATTATCATACTGAGTGAGGTCAGTCAGAAAGAAAAAAAAAAACAAATACCGTATGACATCACCTTTATGTGGACTCCATAATATGGCATAAATAAACCTGTCTACAAATCAGAAACAGACTTGTGGACATGGAGAACAGACTGTGGTGCCATAGGGGAGGGTGGGTTAGGGGAGGGATGGACTGGGAGTTGGTATTAGCAGATGGAGACTAGTATAAATAGGATGGATAAACAAGGTTCTACTGTATAGCACAGGGAACTGTATATTCAATATCCTGAGATAAAACATAATGGAAAAGAATATGAAAAAGAATGGATATATTTGTATAACTGAATCACTTTGCTGTACAGCAGAAATATAATGTAAATCAACTATACCTCAATTAAAAAAAAAAGAACAAGGCTTTTGTTTGAGAGGAAAGGTGCTCATTGATCAATTGCACTAAAAGTTGAGAAATTACAGTGAAAGCATAAAATGGGTAAAGGATGAATTATACCTGAGAATATGTGCCTGCAATTACACTGGGTGTCGAGGATGCACTAGTGAAGACACACATGACCTTCTCATCCTCACAGAGCTTACAGCGCCCAGGGAGACAGACAATGAACAAGAGGGAGGGAGGCCGACAGGGGACCTGAGGGACCTTTACTGAACAACCCATAGGAAGGCATAGCCTCTAGCTTTAGGAAGCCCATTTGGCACCTAAATCTCTCCCAACAGCCCATGTTTAGGTCTGAAATACAGTAACAAACTCATAGGGCTATGGGAGGCAAGTTACTTAAGTTCTCCCAGCCTCAGCTCTGTCCTTACAAAATAACTTTAGGGAAAACGCTTTTCGATCTATGACGCACCTATGCGAGTTTAAGACATTATTTCTTCTGGTGAGTTAGAACACTCCATTATGGACCACCGAGTTGAAAATCAAGGGATGTCTATTTCTCTCCGTCTGAGAGCTGTTATGGGTAGGAAGAAATTTTGAGCCTTTGGGTATAAGGGAGCATAAGTAGCTCAGTTCTGCCTTTACAATAGGCTTACCAGGGGAGACTTTAAAACAAAAAAAAATCTGACACCCAGGTAGAGAACCTATGGCGCTGCGTCCCAGGCAATACTATTTTTCAAAATATAGCTAAGTGATTCCTGCAGCCAGAGTTGAAAAATCTGTGCCATTTATCAATAGAGCCCTTCATCTGAGACGCAGATGCCAGCATCCGTGAAGCTGTGGCTAACCTGTGAGTTGGCAGCCAGGGTGAAGTGTCAGACCCTGAAGAGTTCTTGACAAGATGCTGAAGGGGAGGCTTTTGTTTATTCCTAATGTTTCTTTTCGGCCTCTCCCCCTTTGTCGGATACCAGCCAAGGGATGTGGAGATGGTCACATGACCCGTGAGCAAAAGGACAGGTGCCTGCCCATGGTCCAGCTCCATCCCCGTTTCTCTCTGGGGGCTTGTGGTACATGGGAAGTCCTCCTCTCTCCCACAGGATCTTCTTTTCCCCATCTTGTCTACGGCAGGTAGAATAATCTGCTTCTTGAGTTCATTCAGCCCGTCCATTTAGCCCTTCCAACAAAACTAGCTGTTTCACTCTGGCCTCTATCAGTAATAAAGGTGACGTTTCAGCTTCTATTTATTTTTTCTTTATTACTCACAGCACAGCAAAAGGAATGGGCCTCATGTTGATGTTGGTTCCCCTTGCTTTCCAAGTCCCACGGGGGGACATAGACCAACCTAAATGGATACTGTGTGTGCAGTGGGTTTGTGTCACAGCTCAAAACCCAAGTTGGAAGACCTCCATTTTTAAAACAATGGGCTGCAAACATTTGTAATAATGGGCTGCCCCCGAGACATTATCTTTATTATACTAAGAATCCAACCTGCCATCACCTCCAAAAGGAAACACTGCTTCTAGACTGTTGAGCATACAACTGTCTTTGAAAAGATAGCCTGGCATAAAGGCTGCCATGGTCTCTGTACCCAAGACATGTGGCAATGTGAGAGACCCATGGAGAATTCTCCCTCAAAACATCCATGGGTGGTTATATTCATTCTGATTTAAATCTAGCCCTGTGAGGTAAAGCTTGAAAAAAGTCAGCAACCATTATGATATCTTTTGAAAACAAGTGTAATTTGGAGTTCCTGCTGTGGTACAGTAGGTTAAGGATCTGGTTGTCTCTGTGGCAGCACTGTTTGAACCCTGGTCCAACTCAGCTATTGCCGCAGCTGTGGCTCGGATTTGATCCCTGGCCCAGGAACTTCCATATGCCGCAGATGCGGCCATAAAAACACCAAACCAAAAAACAAACCAACCAACAAATAAATTAAGTAATTTTATACACATTGGATCACCCTGCTGTCTGGCAGCTTTTAGCCCAAGATACACATCTCGTAACTGTTAAAGGCTGAGTTTCCTGGGAAACAGACTCTAGCATAGAGTTTAGGCTGCAGGAGGCTTTTTAAGGGGTGCCCACAGGATCACCACTTGTGGAAAAGAAGGGAAGAAAAGGAAAGGGAGCATAACTGGGCAAGGGGGAAGCTGAACTCCCATGCGAAACCAACCAGGGCCTTGACTGACCCAACTGGGACTGGAATCAAAATGACCCTTCAGAGTTGTCCCTAGTTGTGCTAAGGTGGTCAGACCCTCATACTCACACATGGGTCTCTTATTTGGCTATGTGTTGTCCTGAAGAGGACATGACCTTGACAGAGGGGGCTCTTTGTAATCAGGTCAATTCTTGAAGGGGCTGACAGCTGCAGGCTGTCTGTGGACCTCCAGAAGCTGGGGCAAGTTCTTTCTTGAAGGAAAATCAGGTCTACACATCCCACTGTCCACAATGACAGCTAAGGCTGGAAAATAGCATTGGGTTCAACCATTAATGGCAGTCATTTCTCTTAAAAACTAACCTTTCTAAGTTTATGGAAGTTGAGTGGGCATCCCATTGCACAGCTATGAATGCCTTCTTAGTCTGCTAATATCCAGATGAAAACCAATGGGCTAGGTGGCAGATGAGGTCACAGAGTGCTGTTGGCTTAGAGGACCCTGCTTTGCTTTTTAGAGCCTAGGTGGATGGCAGGATTGTGCCTAATTTTGGAGGAGTTCATTTTTTTCTCACCAATTCTTAGATTCCACTTCCATGATGAGCTTCCAATCTCTTTGGTGGTAGAAAAATGTCAACTCAGCTACTTGTGAGGGTCTGCTTTTCCTCATCAAAGGTGAATCTTATTTTAGTGGGGGATGAGGACTATACAGTGGGCAAGACTGGTGGGGAAAGGGAACGCGACCCTCCCTGTTACCATCTATTGCTCGCATGTGCTGAGATATGCTTGTATCTCATTGGTCTCCATCACCAGTCTGTGTAGGCTACAGCTCACAGGATACCCCAACTCTACTTCAGTGCCTTCCCAGGGGCCTTAGTTCTCAATGCCCTGTTTCAGCTGTTCCTGATTACAAAGAGAATGGTCTATTGTTCTTGCAGCATCTGTCCAAACATCCTATACAGTCTTTTTTTTTTTAAGCTTTAGCGTCTTGCCACTTTACATGGTTCCACTGGGGAGAGCAGGGCAAAGATTTTGTTTTTGTTTGTCTCTGCCCCAGCTCTTAAATAAAGATTTCCCAAGCCTGGAACCCGGGGAGGTGCTATGAAAGTGGCCTCAGAGAGGGGGTGGCAACTCCATGCCCTTTTCCGTACTGTGCCCTCAGCATCTCTTCCATCTGGCTGATCTTGAGTTACAGCCTTTTTAAAAATACCAGTAATAAGTTAAAAAAAAAAAAAGAAAGATTCTCATGCCTATTTTGTGGTTTCCTCCAATGGTCACTCAAGAAGGGAAAGGCACAGGACTTTGACCCTTCTCCTTCCAGAGGCCAGGACATAAGCAGTATTTGCTCCCCTACTGATTTCTTCAGTCATGTCCCAAGTCATGGAAACTATAATCAAGGCCTAAAAAAAGAGTAAGTCCACATGCTTCATTGACCCACCCAGACCCAGACCTACAGTCTCTAGTTTACTGGACATCCACAGGCCAAACAACCAAGGCCATGAAGCAGCTGACTTCCCAAGACAAAGACAGCCCCAAGGAGAAACGTAAATTTTTATACCATGGTATCAACTGCCATCCTGGACCTATAGAACTCAGCACAGAACCCCCTGCCTAGAAAAGTTGATTCTCTCCCAAGAGCAGGAGGGGATTGGGGGGTCTGAGTTCCTTTTGCTCAGGGCTCCCAGCCACTCTGCTGGTCAATAAATCTTGCTTGACAAGACACATAACTCTCCCAGACTTCAGGCAATATTACAGGAGGCATAACTCTCCCAGACTTCAGGCAATATTACAGTAATCAAGACAGTGTGGTACTGGTACCAAAACAGACATTCAGACCAATGGAACAGAATAGAGAACCCAGAAATAAACCCAGACACCTATGGTCAATTAATCTTCCACAAAGGAGGCGAGAACAGAAAATGGGAAAAAGACAGTCTTTTCAGTAAGTATTGCTGGGAGACCTGGACGGCTGCATGCAAATCAATGAAACTAGAACACACTCTCACACCACACACAAAAATAAACTCTAAATGGCTTAAAGACTTAAAAATAAGACAAGACATCATTAAACTCCTGGAAGAAAACATTGGCAAAACATTCTCTGACATCAACCTTACAAATGTTTTCTCAGGTCAGCAACAGAAATAAAAGCAAAGATAAACCAATGGGACCTGATCAAGCTGACAAGCTTTTGCACAGCAAAGGAAACCAAAAAGAAAACTAAAAGACAACTTACAGAATGGGAGAAGATAGTGTCAAATGATGCAACTGACAAGGGCTTAATCTCTCAAATATACAAACAACTGATGCAGCTCAATCGCAAAAAAAGCCAACAACCCAGTTGAAAAATGGGCAAAAGACCTGAATAGACATTTTTCCAAAGAAGAGATGCAGATGGCCAACAAGCACATGAAAAAATGCTCAACATCACTGATGATTAGAGAAATGCAAGTCAAAACTACCATGAGAGGAGTTCCCGTCATGGTGCAGTGGTTAACGAATCTGACTAGGAACCATGAGGTTGTGGGTTCGCTCCCTGGCCTTGCTCAGTGGGTTAAGGATCTGGCGTTGCCGTGAGCTGTGGTGTAGGTTGCAGACGCGGCTCGGATCCCGCGTTGCTGTGGCTGTGGCGAAGGCCGGCGGCTACAGCTCCTGTTAGACCCCTAGCCTGGGAACCTCCACATGCCGCAGGTGCAGCCCTAAAACAACAGAAGGCCAAAAAAAAAAAAAAAAACTACCATGAGATATTACCTCACAGCAGTCAAAATGGCCATCATTAACAAGTCCACAAACAACAAATGCTGGAGGGGGTGTGGTGAAAAGGGAACCCTCCTGCACTGTTGGTGGGAATAAATTGGTAAAACCACTGTGGAAGACAGTATGGAGGTACCTTAGAAAACTATACATAGAACTACCACATGACCTAGCAATCTTACTCTTGGGCATATATCCTCACAAAACTTTCCTTGAAATAGATGCTTCCAGGGAGATTGGATTAAGATGGTGGAATAGAAGGACTGGAGCTCAACTTCTCTCCCAAAAAGCAACAAAATTACAACCAAATCCTGAGCAACCTTCAACCAAATGGACTGCAAACTTTCAAAAAGATATTCTACTCCAGAAGACAAAGAGAAGACCACAACAGGAGGTAGGGGGGTGGATTACACAATATAAGAAACCCCATACCTCCTGGTGGGAAGCCTCACAGACTGGAAAGTAACTGTTTCACAGAGACTCACCTACAGGACTGAGAGTTCTGAGCCCCATGTCAAATCCCCACACCTGGAGATCTGGCACAGGGAGAAAGAGCCCCTGGAGCATCTGGCATTGAAGGCCAGCGGGGCCTGTGTGCAGGAGCTCCACGGGACTGGGGGAAATGGAGACCCCATTCTTGAAAGGCACACACAGACTTTTGTGTGCACTGGGTCCCAGGGCAAAGCAAAGTCGCCATAGGAATCCGGGTGGAACCTGACTGCAATTCTTGGAGGATCTCCTAGGAAAACAGGGGTGATTGTGGCTTGTTGTGGGGGAAGGACATTGGAGGCAAAGCTCTTGGGAGCATTCATAAGCCTGCATTTCCCTGGAGGTAGCCATTTTCGGGAAAATCTGGCCCCTCCCATCAGCACTGAGAAGCCCCAGGTCAAACAATAATTCAGGTGGGAACACAGCCCCACCCATCAGTAAACAGGCTGCCTAAAGACCCCTCAGGCACACAGCCAGCCTCCAATCTCACCCAGAGACAAAGCCCCATCCACCAGAGGGATAGGAATCAAACCCACCTGCCAGTTGGCAGGCCATCAGTTCCTCCCATCAGGAAGCCTACAGCAAGCCCCCCCATACCAACGTCAGCCACAGGGGAGGCAAACACCAGAACTAAGAGAGGCTACAACTCTATTATCTGCAAAAAGGACACCACACCAAAACCAATAAAAATGAAAAGACAGAAAACTGTAACTCAGATAAGGAAGAAAAAATCCCAGAAAAACAGCTCAGTGATGAGGAGATTATCAGCCTCCCAGAAAGAGACTTTAGACTGTTGATGCTGAAGATGATGCAAGGCACTGGAAATAAACTGGAGGCAAAGATTGATAATTTACAGGAAACACTGAGCAAAGAAATACAAGATGTAAAAATTAAACAAGAAGAGATGCAAAATACAATAGCTGAAATAAAAAATTCATTAGAAGCAGTCAACAGTAGAATACAGGAGGCAGAAGAACAAATCAGTGAGGTGGAGGACAGATTAGTGGAAATCACTAATGTGGAAGAGAAAAGAGATAAAAGATTGAAGGGAAATGAGAGTCTCAGAAAACTCTGGGATAACGTTAAGCTCACCAACGTCCGTATTATAGGGGTGCCAGAGGGAGAAGAGAGAGAGAAGGGGACAGAAAAAATATTCGAAGAGTTAATAGCTGAAAATGGGAAAGGAACCACTCAGTCAAGTCCAGGAAGCACAACGAGTACCATATAAAATAAACCCAAGGGGGAACACCCTGAGACACATATTAATCAAAATGACCAAAATTAAAGACAAAGAGAAAATATTGAAAGCAGCTAGGGAAAAGAAACAAATGATATACAAGGGAACCCCGATAAGGTTATCAGCAGATTTTTCATCCAAAACCTTCAGGCCAGAAGGGAGTGGCATGATACACTTAACGTGAAGAAAGGAAAAAATTTCCAAGCAAGATTACTTTACCCGGCAAGGCTCTAGTTCAGATTTGAAGGAGAAATCAAAACCTTTACCGATAAGCAAAAGCTAAGAGATTTCTGCAACTCTAAACCAGTTTTACAACAAATACTAAAGGAACTTCTCTGGCAGAAAAAAAAAAACAAAAAGAAAGTGAGAGGATGGAACAAAATATTCCATGCAAACGGGCATCAAAAGAAAGCTGGAGTAGCAATACTCATATCAGACAAAATAGACTTTAAAAGGAAGAACATTTTAAGAGACAAAGAAGGGCACTACATAATGATCAAAGGATCAAGCCAAGTAGAAGATATAACAATTTTAAATATCTACGCACCCAACATAAGGATCAACACAATATATAAGGCAACTGCTAATAACCTTAAAAGGAGAGATCAACAATAACAATCATAGTGGTGGACTTTAACACCCCACTTACAGCAATGGACAGGTCATCCAGGCAGAAAATCAATAAGGAAACACAGGCCCTGAATGAAGCATTAGACCAGATGGACTTAATAGATATTTATAGGACATTCCACCCAAAAGCAACAGAATACACATTCTTCTCAAGTGCGCACGGAACATTCTCTAAGATTGATCACATCCTGGCCTACAAATCAAGCCTCAGTAACTTTAAGAAAACTGAAATCATATTAAGCATCTTCTCTGACCACAATGCTATATGACTGGAAATCAACAACAAGAAAACAATGGCAACAAATACAAACACGTGGAGATTAAACAACACGCTACTAAACAACCAATGGATCACTGAAGAAATCAAAGAGGAAATTAAAAAATACCTAGAAGCAAATGACAACAAAGACACGACACTCCAAAACCTCTGGGATGCAACAAAAGCAGTTCTAAGAGGGAAGTTTATAGCAATACAAGCCTACCTCTGGAAACAAAAGCTCACATAAACAACCTAACTTCACATCTAAAGCAGCTAGAGGGAAGAACAGACAAGACCTAAAGTTAGAAGAAGAAAAGAAATCATAAAGATCAGAGCAGAAATCCATGAAATAGAAATGAAGAAAACCATAGAAAAGATCAATGAAATTAAAAGCTGGTTCTTTGAAAAGATCAACAAAATTGATAAACCCTTAGCCAGACTTATCAAGACAAAAAGAGAGAGGACACAAATCAATAAAATTAGAAATGAAAAAGGAGAAGTCACAACAGACATCACAGAAATACAAAGGATCATAAGAGACTACTATATGCAACTATATGACAATAAAATGGAAAATCTAGAAGAAATGGACAAATTCTTAGGAAAGTACAATCTCCCAAGACTAAACCAAGATGAAATAGAAAAGATGAATAGACCAATCACAAGTTCTGAAATTGAAACTGTGGTTAAAAAACTTCCAACAAACAAAAGTCCAGGACCAGATGGCTTCACAGGCGAATTCTATCAAACATTTAGAGAAGAGCTAATGCCTATCCTTCTGAAACTCTTCCAAAAAAATTGCAGAGGAAGGGACACTCCCAAACTCATTCTATGATGCAACCATCACCCTGATACCAAAACCAGACAAAGATATCACAAAAAAAGAAAATTACAGGCCAGTCTCACTAATGAACATAGATGCAAAAATCCTCAACAAAATACTAGCCAACCGACTCTAACAATACATTAAAAGGTTTGTACCTCACAATCAAGTGGGATTTATCCCAGGGATGCAAGGATTCTTCAATATCCACAAATCAATGAGGGTGATACACCATGTTTACAAACTGAAGAATAAAAACCATATGATCCTCTCCATAGATGCAGACAAAGCCTTTGACAAAACCCAACACCCATTTCTGATAAAAACCCTTCAGAAAGTGGGCATAGGAGGAACCTACCTCAACATAATCAAGGCATCTATGACAAACCCAGAGCTCACATCATTCTCAATGGTGAAAAGCTGAAAGAATTCCCACTGAGATCATGAACAAGACAAGGATGTCTACTCACCACTACTATTCAACATAGTTCTGAAAGTCCTAGCTACAGCAATCAGAGAAGTAAAAGAAATGAAAGGAATCCAAACTGGAAAGGAAGAAGTAAAACTATCACTGTTTGCAGATGACATGATACTATACCTAGAGAATCCTAAAGACTCTATCAGAAAACTGTTAGAGCTCATCAGTGAATTTGGCAAAGTCGCAGCATAGAAAATTAATACACAGAAATCAACTGCATTTCTATATACTAACAATGAAAGATTAGAAAGAGAAATTAGGGAAGCAATCCCGTTTACCATTGCATCAAAAAGGATCAAATACTTAGGAATAAACCTGCCTAAAGAGACAAAAGACCTGTACTCTGAAAATTATAAGGCGCTGATGAAAGAAATCAAGGATGACTTGAACAGATGGAAAGACACACCATGCTCTTGGACTGGAAGAGTCAATATTATCAAAATGACTATACTACCCAAGGCAATCTACACATTCAATGCAATCCCTATCAAATTACCAAGGACCTTTTTCACAGAACTAGAACAAATAGTTTAAAGTTTGTCTGGAAACACAAAAAACCCAGAATAGCCAAAGACATCCTGAAAAAGAAAAATGGAGCTGGAGGAATCAGGCTCCTTGACTTCAGACTGTACTACAAAGCTACAGTCATCAAAACCGTATGGTACTGGCACAAAGACAGAAATGTAGATCAGTGGAAAACCTAGAATTAAACCCACGCACCGATAGTCAACTAATCTATGACAAAGGAGGCAAGAATATACATTGGAGAAAGGACAGCCTGTTCAATAAGTGGAGCTAGGAAAACTGGACAGCCACATGTAAAAAAATGAAACTAGAACACTTCCTAACACCATGCACAAAAATAAACTCAAAATGGATTAAAGATCTAGATATAAGACCAGATACTATAAAAGTCTTAGAGGAAAACATAGGCCAAACACTCTCTGACATAAATGATAGCAACATCTTCTCAGATCCACCTGTCAGAGTAAGGACAATAAAAAGAGAAATAAACAAATGGGACTTAATTAAACTTCAAAGTTTTTGCACAGCAAAGGAAACCCTAAGCAAAATGAAAAGACAACCCACAGAATGGGAGAAAATACTTGCAAATGAATCGACTGACAAGGGAGTCATCTCCAAAATTTACAAACACCTCCTACAGCTCAGTACCAAAAAAACAAACAACCCCATCCAAAAATGGGCAGAAGATCTAAACAGACAATTCTCCAAAGAAGACATACAGATGGCCAAAAAACACATGAAAACATGTTCAACATCACTCGTTATTGGAGAAATGCAAATCAAAACCACTATGAGGTACCACCTTAAACTGGCCAGAATGGTCATCATCAAAAAAATCTACAAACAGTAAGAGCTGGAGAGGGTGTGGAGAAAAAGGAACCGTATTACACTGTGGGTGGAAATGCAAATTGACACAACCACTCTGGAAAACAGTATGGAGATTCCTCAGAAAACTCAAAATAGAATTACCATTTGATCCAGCAATCCAACTCCTGGGCATCTATCCAGAGTAAACCATGACTCGAAAAGACACATGTACTCCAGTGTTCATTACAGCACTATATTCAACAGCCAAGACATGGAAACAACCTAAATGCCCATTGACAGAGGAGTGGATAGGGAAGATGTGGTACATATACAAAATGGAATATTACTCAGCCATTAAAAGGAATGAAATAACAACATTTATAGCAACATGGATGGACCTAGAAATTATCATGCAAAGTGAATCCAGTTAATGAGACACCAACATCAAATGCTACTACCACTTTCATGTGGAAACTAAAAAAAGGACATAATGAACTTCTTTGCAGATCAGGTAATGACTCATAGACTTTGGAAAACCCATGGTTTCCAAGTGAGACGAGTTGGGGTGTGGTGGAATGCAGTGAGGGTTTGGGATGGAAATGCTATCAAACTGAGCTATGATGATTTTTGTATACCTATAATTTTAATAAAATTCATTAATGGGAAAAAAATAAAATTTAGTGAGACAAAAGGGGGGGTAGCACGCCCTTCCTCTTTCCGGGTAGACTAATGCAGATGCCTTCCCTTCATTAGCCTCACTCCTCTTCCGTCTTCACTCTGAGAGGGATATATCTGTGACCTCTGTTTCCATTTCTGATTCCTTGGCCACTAAATAAAAGTCTGTGCTGTGTGGATCTCAGCTTTAGTTTCACTATTTTCCTGCTAGAACCCGAATGGAAAAGAACCCTCTCCTGCCGGGGCAGAGAGTCTTGGCCTGGCTAGGGCCCAAGCAGGGTCCATCCAACTCAGTACCATAACAAAACAACAACTATTTACAGAACATGGATGTGGAGTTCCCACTGTGGCACAACAGAATCAGCGCGTCTTGGGAGCACTGGGAGTGCTGGGACGCAGGTTCGATCCCTGGCCCAGCACAGTGGGTTAAGGATCCAGTGTTGCCTCCAGTGCAGCTCAGATCTAATGCCTGGCCTGGGAACTTCAGAGAGGTGGCCAAAAAAAAAAAAGGACCAACCATTGATGAAAGACTAGAACCTACCAGAAAAGATCTACAAAAAGAAGGAACACAAGGAGATGGCTGGCAGGGGGTGGGGCAACAACTCACGATATAACTAAGACCCACATAACTGGGTGGGAGACCCACAGAATGGACTGCAGAGGTTCTCCCACAGGAGTAATGAGTTCTGAGCCCCACATGGGGCTCCCCAGCTTGAGGGTCCCGCACTGGGAAGATGAGCCCCCAGAGCACTTGACTTTGAAGGCCAGAGGGGCTTAACTGCAGGAGCCTGGGGGAGGTGGGAAAACAGAGACTTCATTCTTGAAGGCGGCACGCAGAATCTCACATGCAGGGGAACCAGCGGAAAAGCAGTAATTTGAGAGGAGCCTGGATCAGATCTACCTGCTGTCTGGGAGGGTCTTTTAGAGATAAGTCAGGGAGCAGGCGCAGCTCACTCACCCTGGGAACGTAGACACTGGCCACATCCACATTTGAGAGCTCATCCTAGTGGTGGAGCCAGTGCTGGCGACCTTTAGCACCAAGACCCAGCTCCACTCAATGTATGTAATTACGAGGGCTGGGAGGCCTCGGCCCAACCAGCTGGGCAGGGACTCAGACCCACCCCTTATCAGACAAGAGGCCCAAAGGCTTAAGAACCCACAGCTGCCTCTGGACACGCCCTAGACACGGCCCTGCCCACCACAAGGCCAGGAGCCAGCCCCTCCCTTCTGCACAAGCCCCTAGACCAGCCTCATCCACCAGAGGGCAGGCACGGGAAGCAAGCCAACTATAAGCCAGGAAGGCAGGCCCCACCCTTCCCTGGGACCAGCTGGGCCCTGGCCCTGCCCACTAGCAGACCAACTCAGCCCCTGGGACATCTCAGACCCCATATCCAGCTCTGCCAGGAACCACCCCCCAAACCCCCGCCCATGATTTGAAAGGAGCTCTGGGATCCCTGGGCCCCGCAGCCAGATGCCAGGACCTGGTTCTGCCTGCCAGGAGTCCGGCACTAGCCCCAGGGCCTGGCTTCATCAGCCAGTGAGTGGGCCATAGCCCCCAAGTCTTCAGGACCTTGACTCTGCCCAGCAGTGAGCCACCTCATGACCAGGCCCCACTCATCTACAGCCAGCAGCACCTACACAAGGCAGGGCCCGGCAACCGACCAGGCCAGAGGCCAACCAAGCCTATCAGACCACCTACATAATTAGCCTTCACAACAGGACCCAAGCCACCCTCTCCAGAGGAAGCCCCAGAGCACATAGCTTGGGTGACGAGAAGGAAGTGTGCTGCTGGGACACACAGGACTTCTATAGAAGGCCACTTCTCCAAGGTCAAGAGACATAACTAACCTTAACACCAGTTTGAAGTGATTGGTTCGCCATGATTCTATAGGGATGAGAAAAAGAAAAGTACTCCAAAGTTTCCGAATGTTCCTGCAAGCCATTACTTACCACCTGTTCTGTGCAGTCTCTTGATGTTCTTCAGTTACGAAGTGTTTTTCTCCAAAAACCGGTGAGGCACGTGACACGCAGGAATCTTCCTGAGAAGGAATTCTCTACCGGGGTCTTTATTCTGACACTCTGGGCAGTGAGGAGCAGACCAACCTTCACGCCCTGAGCTCTCTCCCCAGCAAATGTCAGCCTCTAGCTTTCAAAATAAAGGCCAAGTCAGGGGGCACCTGGCACAGCTCCCGCCTCCCCTTACCATGTGCCGGCAGGTGAGCCTTCTCTGGAAAAGCAGCAAAACCTGAACAGAGCAACTCATCTTAAAGAGCACCCCCAAGAGCCTGATGGAAATATCTGAGGTTCCAAAACAGATGTTATCCTAGATACTCTGTGGCTAAGTTCGCAGAAGACCTGGCTAGTTACTTAAATAATACAGGGCCAGCTGTTTCACATTTGGGAGTGCAGGCTTTCTAAAGCAATCAGCAGAGTAATTGGGGGATCCGGCCCTGAAACGTTAAGATTTTCCAACTTCAGGATTGTTCTTATTACGTCTCCTCAAGGTGGAGACCAAAGTGTAACTACAAGTCAATACAAAAAAAAAAAAGTCAATACAGTAGAGAGAAAAAAACACCAATTGGTAAGGCCAAGGGAGAATTCCTGCTACTTTATTTCAAAACCAACATCTCTGTGCCACAACAGGAACTCCTCAAAACCAGTATCTGAAGGATTTTTTGAAACAGTTTTCTATAAAATATGATTTGGGGGGTCTTGTTTGTTATAATCTTGGTATAAAACAAAATAAATGCTTTCAGTTATGATCCACCTGGGGAAATAGGGAATGGAAAGCGAGAAGGAATAAATGTTGATATTTATTAGCCATTTGGTATCGGGAAAAAGCATTCAACTTAAAAATTAAAAAGAGCTAGATCTGTTACAAGTTAATTATGAGACCTTGGCTAAGTCACTTAGCCCAGAGGAACTCAAACTGTAGGGAGGCTTAAAGAATCACATGAAGAGCTTGTTAAAAACCCAGATTCCTGGGAATTCCCTTCGTGGCTCAGCAGTTAATAAACCCGACTAGGATCCAGGAGGGTGCAGGTTCAATCCCTGGCCTTGCTCAAAGGGTTAAGGATCCAGCTTTGCCATGAGCTGTGGTGAGTTCACAGACACGGCTCGGATCTGGCGTTGCTTTGCCTGTGCTGTAGGCCAGCAGCTGTAGCACTGATTCGACCCCTAGCCTGGGAACTTCCATGTGCCGTGGGTGCGGCCCTAAAAGGCAAAAAGCAAAAAACAAAAAACAACCCAGATTCCCGGGTACCAGCCCTGGGGATTCAGATCCATTAGGCCTGGGGTGAGATGCTGCATTTCTAACAAGCTCCCCTATGATACTGATGCTGCTGGTCTAGGGGCCACATTTGGAGGAGCCAGGAAGTCTTAGACTAGACTCACCTTATTGTCAAAAGGAATCTACTGTGTTGGATGATTGCTCAAGTCTCTTCTAGCTCCATAAAATTCTCTGAGGATTGATTTTGTTCTACTTGCCCTGATGAAAGTGTCTGTAATTTTTCTTTCTAATGGAGATGGCTAATGGTAGGGCAGAAATGAGATCACTGAGGGAGCAGCTGTCCTAGGAAAAATCTGTTACTATAAAATTATTAGCCATTAGCAACAGGTGCCTACTAACTATCTTACATTCAATTTTATGTTAAAGTCTAAGTGAAAGGGAAAAATCCCTCTGAAAGGCTTGAGTTTGAGTCTTAACTCTGACACTTAGTAGCCCTGTAACCTTAGCCTTCCTTAGTTTCCTTGTTTGTAAAGTGGGGAAACTAATGACAAGTCCTTCGTGTGTTCACTAATTTCTGAGAATAAATCCTTAGATAGCAATTGGGAAACTCTGACATTAGCCATATTTCTTACTCCTGCTTTAAGATACACCTTGGAAGGGAGAACCCACTGTGGCCCAGCGGTTAAGGATCTGACTAGTATCCATGAGGATGCAAATTCGATCTCTGGCCTCGCTCAGTGGGTTAAGGATCTGGTGTTGCCATGAGCTATGATGTAGGTTGCAGGTGTGGCTGGGATCCAGAGCTGCTGTGGCTGTAGTGTAGGCCGGCAGCTGCAGCTGCGATTTGACCCCTAGCCTGGGAACCTCGGTATGTTGTAGGTGCGGCCCTAAAAAAATAAAGATACACCTTGGAAAGCTACAGACACCATTTGTTTTTGCCATCCTTTCACTTCCATTTTTTTTTAATTTAACTTATTGAAGTATAGTTGATTTACAATGTTGTGTTAATTCCTGCTGTACAGTAAAGTGATTCAGTTGTATATATATATATGTACTTTTTAATAGTCTTTTCCGTTATGGTTTATCACAGGATATTGAATATAGTTCCCTGTGCTGCAGCGTAGTACCTTGTTGTTTATTCTATCTATAATAGTCTGTATCTGCTAAACCCAAACTCCCAGTCCATCCCTCCCCCACAACCCTCCCCCTTGGCAACCACAAGTCTGTCTCTGCTTTCACTTCTCTTCTGTTTCTCGTCCCCACATTCTGCCACTGCTTTTCTTATTCTTCAAGTGCCCAGTGTCCTTTGTGCTTTTTTTTTTTGTCTTTTTGCCTTATCTAGGGCCTCACCCACGGCATATGGAGGTTCCCAGGCTAGGGGTCTAACAGGAGCTGTAGCCGCCGGCCTTCGCCACAGCCACAGCAACACGGGATCCGAGCCGTGTCTGCAACTTACACCACAGCTCACGGCAACACCGGATCCTTAACCCACTGAGCAAGGCCAGGGAATGAACCTGCAACCTCATGGTTCCTAGTCAGATTCGTTAACCACTGAGCTACGACGGGAACTCCTTTGTGCTCTTTTGATCACTTAAAAAACCCTGCTTTATTAAGAATGGTAGACATACAAAAAGCTGTCGATATTTTTATTCAACTTAATGAGTTTGGAGAAACATACACACCCATGAAACCGTCATCAGAAGCTATGCCATAAACATACCTGTAACTTCCAAGTTTCCTCCTGCCCTCATTTTTTTGGTGATAAGAACACATGAAATTTACTCTTTGTACATTCTTAAATATACAGTACAGTATTGTTAGCTATGGGCACTATGCTGCACTAGATCTCTAGCATTTATTCATCTTCTATAACCAAAACTTTCACTAATACGACCCCTTTTTCCTTTCCCCGCCAGCCCCTGGCAACCACCATTCTACCTTCTACTTCTTTGAGTTTGACTAGATTCCTCATATGAGTGGTATCATGTAGCATTTTTCCTTCTGTGTCTGCCTAATTTCACTTAGCATAACATCCTCCAAGTTCAACCCTGTGGCAGCAAATAGCAGGATTTCCTTCTCTTTTAAATCTGAAAATATTCCTTTGCATGTATATAGCATATTTTTAAATCTCTTCATCCATCAACGGACATGCAGCTTGCTTCCATATCTTGGCTATTGTGAATAGTGCTGCAACAAACACGGGAGGGCAGAAACCTGTTTGGGATAGTAACTTTATTTCCTTTAGATATACGTTTTATTTTTAATTTTGGGGGGGAGGAAATTCCATACTGTTTTTCCTAGTGGCTGTACCAATTGACATTTGTAGCAACAGTGTATAAGAGTTCCCTTTTCTCCACATCCTCACCACACTTGTTATAGGTGATAATTTTGATAACAGCCATCCATCCTAAACAGATGCAAGGCGGTATTTATTGCAGTTTTGATTTGCATTTCCTTGACCATTAGTGACGTGGAGCACTTTTTCATGTACTTGGGCATTTGTTTGTTTTCTTCGAAGAAATGTCTCTTTGGTTTCTTTCTTTTCTTTTTTTTTGTCTTTTTTCCTTTTCTAAGGCTGCACCCGTGGCACGTGGAGGTTCCCAGGCTAGGGATCTAATCCGAGCTGCAGACACCAGCCTTTGCCACAGCCACAGCAACTCCAGATCCGAGCTGCATTTGCGACCTATACCACAGCTCACGGCAATGCCGAATCCTTAACCCACTGAGCAAGGCCAGGGATAGAACCCACAACCTCATGGTTCCTAGTTGGATTCGTTAACTACTGAGCCACGACGAGAACTCCTCTTTGGTTTCTTTGCTTGTTTTTAAATTTGTTTTTATTTAAAAAAAATTCCCATTGAGTTGTAGGCATTCTTTATATTTTTTCTTTATATTTTTTGACTACTAACCCTTTATCCAGGTGTATGCCTTAAAAATATTTCTTCTGGGGATGGCAGCAAGATGGCGGAGGAGTAAGAGGTCGCGCTCACCCTCTCCCACAAATACATCAAAAAACACATCTAAATATAAAACAACTTGGACAAAATATCATCTGAATGCTGATTAATTTAAACCTCCAAAAACTGCAAGAAACTCTTGAAATAACTGGGTAGAACAACAGAAAAAAAAGAGAGAGAGAAAAGGAATCAGGACAGCATCCAGCACCCCAGGGAGGGAGCTGTGAAAAAGAAAAGGAACCCACACCCTGGGAAGCTACCTAACCAAAGATCAACGGAGCTAGAGGGACCTCAAAGCCTGAGAAAAACGCAGCAGCTGGATTGAGAATGGAAAAGCGTAGTCAGAGATTCACACAGACGAACTGAATACTGGCACAGACACCACAGCCTGAGGTGCCAGGCGGTGCCTGGGAGCTGAGACATAGGCTCCTGAGGTTAGTCCCTGGGAGAGGGCTGAGGTTGGTGGTGGTTGCAGAGATAGGCTAGGGAACAGTGCACGGGAGGGAGGGCGATACTCTATGGACTGTGGAGTGTAAAGCCAGGACAGAGGGAACCGGGGAAGTCTGGTCCCGCAGGGGAGGCAAGCCTCCATTGTCAGGAAGGAGGAGAGGAGGAGGGGCTTACCGCCATAGGAAGCACCTTGAACTAGCATGGAGGGTGGGGCAGCGGGGCAGCGGAGCCCATGCCACAGAGATAGCAGTGGCAGTGGGGCAGAGCCAGTGGAGGCAGCAGCGGTGGCGGCGGTGGTGGAGCCCGTGCCTTGAAGCCCATGGTGTCAGCATTGACGGTTGGGCAGAGCACTGTGCCAGGTCGGGGAGCCAGGAGCCTGCACCAACCAGCATTGGCTGGCGGGGGGGGGGGTGCTGTGCCAGTCCACGGAGCTAGGAGCATGCAACAGCCCACAGAGTTAGCATCTCTGGTGGGCGGAGCCATATGCAACTACATGGAACCAGCACTGGCAGAGGGGAGGAGCCAGCGCAAGCCCGGCAGAGAAAGCCTCTGCAGGGGAGCGGAGCACTGCGCCAGCTGACGGAGACAGGATCCCACGCCAACCCATGAGCAAGCATCAGCGGAGGGGCGGAGCCAACGCCAGCCTGCTGAACCAGCCTCTGACAGGTACCCCCTGTGGTTCCAATCACCTCAAAGAGGACTTTGCAATCAAACACTAGCTTTTGTGGCTCTCACTCCTCAGGGAAATCATACTTCCTGCTGCTGCTACTGACAATTGCTCTGGACAACTGGTAGATCTGCCTAGAGCTCATTACCACTTCCCAGGGCCCTGCAACTAGGAATAGACAGCACCACCTTCCTGCAATTGAGAGCCCAGAGACTAGGCACCAACTGTTGACCTTAGCCATTTCTTCATTCTGCCAGAGAACACTCAGAGTACCATTGAGATAACAGCTTGCTCACTCCAAAGAAAAAGACACCAAATATTCAAACTCCCACACCAAAAATAAATAGTAACCCCACCAAAAAAATACAAAGGGTTGCTCCTGCCTAGAAGTAGCCTTACAAGACTACAGTGTGGCTTCCCCAGACTCACAGAAAAAGAAAACCACAAGCAAGATAAAGAAGCTCAAAAACCATTCCCAGTTAAAGGAACAGGACAAGTCATTTAAAGCAGCCAACAATGAAACAGACCTCTGCAGTCTGACAGAAATGGAGTTCAGAAGGGAGGTAATGAACATACTTGAAGAATTAAGGCTGAATATCCAGGAATTAAGAGAAGATGCAAACAGCAATGCAGATTCCCTTAGAAAGGAACGAGAAAACATAAGGAGGAGCCAAGATAAGCTAGAAAACTCATTTGCAGAGATGCAAACTGAGCTAAAGGCAATAAAGAGCAGTTTGAATAATGCCCAGGAAAGAATTAGTGATGTAGAAGATAGAATAATGGAAATCATGCAATCGGGACAGCAGACAGAAAATCAAATGAAAAAACATGAAAGCAATATAAGAGATCTATAGGATAATATAAAGTGGCCCAATTTATGCATAATAGGAATTCCAGAAGGAGCAGAAAAAGAAAAGGGCATTAAAAAATATTTGAAGAAATTATGTCTGAAAACTTTCCAAATCTGAAGGAATCTGACATCAAGATACAGGATGCACAGAGGGCCCCAAACAAACTGAACCCAAACAGACTCACACCAAGGCATATTATATTAAAAATGGCAAGAATTAAAGATAAAGAGAGGGTCCTAAAGGCAGCAAGAGAAAAGCAAATGGTTAATTATAAGGGATCCCCCATAAGGCTGTCAGCTGATTTCTCTACAGAAACCTTACAGGCTAGATGGGAATGGCAAGATATATTTAAAGTGCTGGAAGGAAAAGGTCTGAAACCTAGAATACTCTACCCAGCAAGAATATCATTTAAAATAGAAGGGGACATAAAGAATTTCCCCAACAAAAGCTAAAAGAGTATAGCAATACTAAACCCTTTCTAAAAGAAATGCTGAAAAGGTTCCTATAAAAAAAAAGAAAGAAAAGTAAAAAGTAAGAATTAGAATGGAGGAAACCACAATTGGAAAGTTATCCTTCAAATAAGCCAGCATACAGATCTAAACATGAAGATGCTAAAATACATACATAAATTAGTTAAAATAAAATTACAAAAAAGAGAGACAACAACCTCATACATTGTGGGGAGGGAAAGTAGGAAAACACAGACTATTTCTTTTTTTCTGTTTTTATTTTAAACTTAAAAAAAACTTCTTTTTCTTCATTCTTTTTTTATTTTATTTTCTTAATCATGTGTTTAAGCCTATATGGTCATCAAGCCACAGCAAGCAGATATAAGAAGGTGTTAACATACTTCAAAAACAGGGCAACCACAACTCAAAGCAGAATATCACATCCACAAATACTGAAAAGAAAAGCACTCAAGCATAAAATAAATGGAAACCAACCAACCAAAAAAAGAAAAGAGAAACAGAATCAACTGGAAAACAAGGTCCAAAATGGCAATAAATACATATCTATCAATAATCACCTTAAATGTCAATGGTCTGAATGCTCTAATCAAAGACACAGAGTGGCAGAATGGATAAATAAGCAAAAACCTACAATCTGCTGCCTACAAGAGACTCACCTTAGAGCAAAGGACACAGATAGATTGAAAGTGAGGGGATGGGGAAAGATATTTCATGCCAATGGACAAGACAGGAAAGCAGGAGTGGCAATACTCATATCAGACAAAATAGACTTTAAGATGAAAGCCATAAAGAAAGACAAAGAAGGACATTACTTAATGGATAAAGGATCCATTCAAGAAAAGAATATTACAGTTGTCAATATATATGCCCCTCATATAGGAGCACCAAAGTACCTACAAGTACTATCAGACATAAAAGGAGAAATAGATGGCAATACAATAACTGTAGGAGACTTTAACACTCCACTCACATCAATGGATAGATCCTCTAGGCAGAAAATCAGTAAGGCAACAGAGATCCTAAAGGACACAACAGAAAAGTTAGACCTAACTGACATTTTCAGGACATTACATCCAAAAAAGTCAGAATATACATTCTTCTCAAGTGCACATGGAACATTCTCAAGGATAGATCACATACCGGGGCATAGAGCTAACCTCAACAAATTTAAGAGTATAGAAATTATTTCAAGTATCTTCTCTGACCACAAAGGCATGAAGCTAGAAATCAACCACAGGAAAGGAAATGAGAAAAAACGCACTATGTGGAGACTAAACAACATGCTACTAAAAAATGAATGGGTCAATGAGGAAATCAAGAAAGAAATTAAAAAATACCTTGAAACAAATGAGAATGAAGACACAACAACCCCAAATCTATGGGATGCTGCAAAAGCGGTGCCCAGAGGGAAGTTCATAGCATTACAGGCCTTCCTCAAAAAAGAAGAAAAATCTCAAATCGACAACGTAACCCATCACCTAAATGAATTAGAAAAAGAAGAACAAAACACCCTAAAGTCAGCAGAAGGAAGGAAATCATTAAGATCAGAGAGGAAATCAATAAAATAGAGATTCAAAAAACAATAGAAAAAAATCAATAAATCTAAGAGCTGGTTCTTTGAAAAGGTAAACAAGATTGACAAACCTCTGGCTAGACTCACCAAGAAGAGGAGAGAAAAAACCCAAATAAACAAAATAAGAAATGAAAAAGGAGAAGTCACAATGGATGTGACAGAAATACAAAAAACCATGAGAGGATACTATGAATAATTGTATGCCAACAAATTTGATAACCTAGAATAAATGGACAACCTTTTAGAGACTTACACCCTCCCAAAACTGAATCAAGAAGAAATAAATCAACTGAACAGACCAATCACTAGAAATGAAATTGAGTATGTCATCAAAACACTCCCTACAAATAAAAGTCCAGGACCAGATGGCTTCATAGGTGAATTCTACCAAACATACAAAGAGGAACTCATACCCATTCTCCTTAAACTTTTCCAAACGGTTGAAGAAGAAGGAACACTCCCAAAGACATTCTATGATGCCAACATCACATTAATTCCAAAACAGACAAAGACAGCATGAAAAAAAAAAAAAAAAACTATAGGCCAGTATCACTGACGAATATAAATGCAAAAATTCTCAACAAAATTTTAGCCAAACGAATCCAACAACATATCAAAAAGATCATACACACACGACCAGGTGGGATTCATCCCAGGTGCACAAGGATGGTGCAATTTACACAAATCAATGTCATACACCATATTAACAAAAGAAAAGTAAAAAACCACGTGATCATCTCAATAGATGCAGAAAAAGCATCTGACAGAGTCCAACATCCATTCATGATCAAAACTCTTACCAAAGTGGGGATACAGGGAACATTCCTTAACATAACAAAAGCCATTATGACAAACCCACAGCAAATATAATACTCAATGGAGAAAAGCTGAAAGCCTTCCCACTAAAATCTGAAACAAGACAAGGATGCCCACTCTTGCCATTAATATTCAAGATAGTATTAGAAGTCCTAGCTACAGGAATCAGACAAACAAAAGAAATAAAAGGCATCCAAATAGGAAGAGAAGAGGTAAAACTGTCACTGTATGGAGATGACATGATATATAGAATACCCCAAGGATTCAACCCCAAAATTACTTGAACTGATCAACAAATTCAGCAAAGTAGCAGGATATAAGGTTAACCTTCAGAAATCAATTGCATTTCTGTACACTAACAAAGAAATATTAGAAAAAGAATACCAAAATATTATACCTTTTAAAACAGCACCCCAAAAAACCAAGTACCTGGGAATAAACCTGACCAAGGAGGTGAAAGACTTATATGCAGAAAACTACAAAACATTAATCAAGGAGATCAAAGAAGATACAAACAAATGGAAAGATATTGCATGCTCATGGGCTGGAAAAATTAATATTGTAAAAATGGCCATACTACCCAAAGCAATCTAAGGATTCAATGCAATCCCTATCAAATTACCCATGACATTCTTCACAGAACTAGAACAAACAATCCAAAAATTTATATGGAACTACAAAAGACCCAGAATTGCCAAAGCAATCCTGAGGAACAAAAACCAAGCAGGAGGTCTAACTCTCCCAGACTTCAGGCAATATTACAGGTCCACAGTAATCAAGACAGTGTGGTACTGGTACCAAAACAGACATTCAGACCAATGGAACAGAATAGAGACCCCAGAAATAAACCCAGACACCTACACAATTGATCTTTGACAAAGGTGGCAAGAACTTAAAATGGGAAAAAGAAAGTCTTTTCAGTAAGCAATGCTAGGAAACTTGGACAGCTGCATGCAAATCAATGAAACTAGAACACACTCTCACACCACACACAAAAATAAACTCTAAATGGCTTAAAGACTTAAATATAAGACAAGACACCATTAAACTCCTGGAAGAAAACATTGGCAAAACATTCTCTGACATCAACCTTACAAATGTTTTCTCAGGTCAGCAACAGAAATAAAAGCAAAGATAAACCAATGGGACCTGATCAAGCTGACAAGCTTTTGCACAGCAAAGGAAACCAAAAAGAAAACTAAAAGACAACTTACAGAATGGGAGAAGATAGTGTCAAATGATGCAACTGACAAGGGCTTAATCTCTCAAATATACAAACAACTGATGCAGCTCAATCGCAAAAAAAGCCAACAACACCACTGAAAAATGGGCAAAGGACCTGAATAGACATTTCTCCAAAGAAGATATACAGATGGCCAACAAGCACATGAAAAAATGCTCAACATCACTGATGATTAAAGAAATGCAAATCAAAACTACCATGAGATACCACCTCACACCAGTCAGAATGGCCATCATTAACAAGTCCACAAACAACAACTGCTGGAGGGGGTGTGGATAAAAGGGAACCCTCCTGCACTGTTGGTGGGAATGTAAGCTAGTACAACCACTATGGAAAACAGTATGGAGAGGTACCTTAGAAAACTATACATAGAACTACCATATGACCCAGCAATCCCACTCTTGGGCATATATCCAGACAAAAATTTCCTTGAAAAAGACACTTGCACACGCATGTTCACTGCAGCACTATTCACAATAGCCAAGACATGGAAACAACCCAAATGTCCATCGACAGACGATTGGATTAGGAAGATGTGGTATATATACACGATGGAATACTATTCAGCCATAAAAAGGATAAAATAATGTCATTTGCAGCAACATGGATGGAATTAGAGACCCTCGTACTGAGTGAAGTAAGTCAGAAGGAGAAAGACAGATGCCATATCTCTTATAACTAGAATCTAATATACTGCACAAATGAACCTTTCTACAGAAAAGAAAATCACAAACTTGGGGAACAGACTTGTGGTTGCCAAGGGGGTGGGGGAGGGGTGGGAGGGTATGGCGTTAACTAGTGCGATGGAAAAGCAAGGAGATCCAGCTGTATAGCACTGGGAACTATGTCTAATCACATGTGACAAATCCATATATGTACATGTAACTGGGTCACCACGCGGTGCAGTTGGAAAATTTGACAGAAATCTGTAAACCAGCTATAATGCAAAAATTAAAAAAAAATTAAGTTAAAAAAATAAAAATTGTATAAAAGAAAAAAAAATTTCTTCCCATTCTGTAGGCTGCCTTTTTATTTCTAAGACTCAATTAGAAGAATTTGGGAGTTCCCACTGTGGCACAACAGGACTGGTGGTGTCTCTGGGACACTGGAATGTAGGTTCAATCCCCAGCTTAGCAAAACGGGTTAAGGATCTAGCATTGCTGCAGCTGTGGTGTAGGTCACAACTGCAGCTTGGGTCTGATCCCTGGCCCAGGAATTTCATATGACTGAAGGGGCCAAAGAAAAAAGAAAAAAAAAGGAGAAGGAGAAGAGGAAAAAGAATCCAGAGCTGGTGATTTTTAAGGTTTGCAGAACAATCACATCTTTAGCTATGTGCTTTATATTATTATAAATTATTTTTTCTTCAATAATGTATTAATAGAAATTATATTTTATTATTCTAATTATTATTTTAGTATTTACTTCCAATAATAATTACAAAACCTATGGAAACTTCTTTTAAGTTTTTTTCATCCATAGAAAAGCTAAAAGTGAAGAAACTAGGGAGCCAGATGTATATTTTATTTCTTTTTTCTTAAACTTGTATCAGCTGAAGGCAGTTGAATGTACTGAACTCAAATAAAAAATTAAATATTAAATTTCTGCCAAATGTGTGCAGGACAGAGTGGTGGAATTTGAGGGAGTTTTACAGAAATATAGGCACTCTATCCTGTGATCTAAGCTGTGTATAGTGACTGTTAGATCTGAAAGCCATAAAACAGGATACTAAGACACTAATTTTCTGTCTTGAAAAATTATGCTTTGCTCATTTAATCTTAAAATAGCTTTGTGAGGTAGGGCTATTATGATTCCCTTGTCGTAGATGAGAAGATGAGGCCCAGAGGGATTAAACTAGGTAATGGCCAGGCAGGGGTCTCTATTGCCCAAGCTTTTAACCGCTCTGCAGCCCAGCTTCCCTAAAAGAGACAAAATCTAAAACAATGGCAATGGTGACAACAGCAAAGAAGACACCAACAGCCATGAAATCAGCGTCTCACCCTGCTTTGCTGGCCTGGGACTCGGTACCATTGCAGTGGAACCTCCTGTCCTTGAGAATGTAAATGGAAGGAGAAACAAAAACTTCACACAGTACAGGCTGCTGGGTGAGCAGCTCAACTTGGAAGCAGACCTGGAGCACTGACTTCTACAAGTAAATGGACATGTGTTAGACTGAGAGTGTTTGTATTTCCTGAGAGCAACCTGAAAATTCACGCAGTTATTTTCACACAGGGGCATGTTTAAGGGGTGAAGGGAGGGTTCGTAGCCTCCCACGTGGTGACTTTCGGACCAGGTCGTTGTCCTGGGCGCCGGCCTGTGCACTGTGTAGAGGCCACCTTGGTCTCTACCCACTGGATGTCAGCAGCCACCCTCTGGTTGTGAACCAAAAATGTTTCCAGATATTATCAAGTGTTCCCTGTGGGGCAAAATTGACAGTGCTGAGAACCACAGGATAATGGGAGACCAAAACCACAAATGCCTCAGGATTACATGCTTGTTGGTGCACCCGTTAAAATGGCCTATAAAAGCCCTCTCTTCTCTGCCTCCTGCTAAGGTTCTCAGCCCCTCTCTTTTAAGGCTCTTTTCTTCTGTTTTTCCGGCTCCCAGACACTCTACCACCTCCTGCTAGGGGAGTGCTCAGAAACTCAGATTTTCTCTTACTTTATATAATACAGAGAAATTCAGCTATCTCTTAGGAGTCCACGAAGTTGAGTGTGTGTGTGTGTGTGTGTGTGTGTGTGATGTGCGGATGTGAGAATATGGGGATACGGGATGTAAGTGTTATCTTTAATTCAAAAGAACTCATTAAAATTATCTTCTCCAAAGAAAGAGCCATCTCTAATGGAAAGCAATCATGCCAATCCTTAAGTAGAAGCCACCTCAAGCGTTAGATTTAACTAGGAAATGCTCCCTGAAAAGGAGCAAAATTTGTCACCCCAAATATGCTACTTTGGCAAGAGGATTATTCTGAGCTAAAGTCAATTTAAAAAACCTAGCAGGAGTTCCCGTTGTGGCGCCGTGGTTAACGAATCCGACTAGGAACCATGAGGTTGCGGGTTCGATCCCTGCCCTTGCTCAGTGGGTTAAGGATCCGGCGTTGCCGTGAGCTGTGGTGTAGGTTGCAGACGCAGCTCGGATCCTGCGTTGCTGTGGCTGCGGCGCAGGCCAGTGGCCACAGCTCCGATTAGACCCCTAGCCTGGGAACCTCCACATGCCG
>PVHT020000195.1:3917488-3950585 GCA_004024745.2 Catagonus wagneri
CTCATCAATGAATTTGGCAAAGTTGCAGGATACAAAATTAACACACAGAAATCAACTGCATTTCTATATACTAACAATGAAAGATTAGAAAGAGAAATTAGGGAGGCAATCCCATTTACCATCGCATCAAAAAGGATCAAATACTTAGGAATAAACCTGCCTAAAGAGACAAAAGACCTGTACTCTGAAAATTATAAGGTGCTGATGAAAGAAATCAAGGATGACTTGAACAGATGGAAAGACACACCATGCTCTTGGATTGGAAGAGTCAATATTATCAAAATGACTATACTACCCAAGGCAATCTACACATTCAATGCAATCCCTATCAAATTACCAAGGACCTTTTTCACAGAACTAGAACAAAATAGTTTAAAGTTTGTCTGGAAACACAAAAAACCCAGAATAGCCAAAGACATCCTGAAAAAGAAAAAGGATGGAGGAATCAGGCTCCCCGACTTCGGACTCTACTACAAAGCTACAGTCATGAAAATCATATGGTACTGGCACAAAGACAGAATTATAGATCAATAGAACAGGGTAGAAAGCCCAGAATTAAATCCACGCATCTATAGTCAACTAATCTGTGACAAAGGAGGCAAGAATACACATTGGACAAAAGACATCCTTTTCAATAAGTGGTGCTAGGAAAAGTGGATAGCCACATGTAAAAAAATGAAACTAGAACACTCCCTAACACCATGCACAAAAATAAACTCAAAATGGATTAAAGACCTAGATATAAGACCAGATACTATAAAAGTCTTAGAGGAAAACATAGGCCAAACACTCTCTGACATAAATGACAGCAACATCTTCTCAGATCCACTTGCCAGAGTAATGACAATAAAAAGAAAAATAAACTAATGGGACTTAATTAAACTTCAAAGTTTCTGCACAGCAAAGGAAAGCCTAAACAAAATGAAAAGACAACCCACAGAATGGGAGAAAATACTTGCAAATGAACCAACTGACAAGGGAGTCATCTCCAAAATTTACAAACACCTCCTACAGCTCAATACCAAAACAAACAAATAAACCCATCCAAAAATGGGCAGAAGATCTAAACAGACAATTCTCCAAAGAAGACATACAGATGGCCAAAAAAACACATGAAAACATGTTCAACATCACTCGTTATTGGAGAAATGCAAATCAAAACCACTATGAGGTACCACCTTAAACTTGCCAGAATGGCCATCATCAAAAAGTCTACAAACAATAAGTGCTGGAGAGGGTGTGGAGAAAAAGGAACCCTATTACACTGTGGGTGGAAATGCAAACTGACACAACCACTCTGGAAAACAGTATGGAGATTCCTTAGAAAACTCAAAATAGAATTACCATTTGATCCAGCAATCCCACTCCTAGACATCTATCCAGAGAAAACCATGACTCTCGAAAAGACACATGTATTCCAGTGTTCACTGCAGCACTATATTCAACAGCCAAGACATGGAAACAACCTAAATGCCCATTGACAGAGGAGTGGATAGGGAAGATGTGGTACACATACACAATGGAGTATTACCCACCCAATAAAAGGAGTGAAATAACAACATTTATAGCAACATGGATGGACCTAGAAATTATCATGCGAAGTGAAACCAGTCAGACAATGAGACACCAACATCAAATGCTACCACTTACATGTGGAAACTAAAAAAAGGACACAATGAACTTCTTTGCAGAACAGATAATGACTCACAGACTTTGGAAAACCCACGGGTTTCAAATGAGACAAGTTGGGGTGTGGGGGGATGCAGTGAGGGTTTGGGATGGAAACGCTATCAAATTGAGCTGTGATGATTTTTGTACACCTACAATTGTTATAAAATTCATTAAGTAATAGGAAAAAAAAAAAAAGAGATGCATCATGGACCAGAAGCAAGATGATCATACATCAGGGAAGGCTTTACAAATAGAGTGACTTGACCTTGCCGTCGAAGGGTGTGATGGAAATACATCAATGGAGAGAGGTTTAGCATAAGCAATAAATGGAGGGTGTGTGGGGGGGAAGCAAAGACAATTCAAGAATGAAGGACAGAACAGAGAACCAATCATGTGCGTTTGGAGTCAGTCATGGGACAGGGAGAGGGGCAGGGGGCTGACCTGGCTGGTATTTTGGAAGGTACGACTAGAGTCTCTGAATTCATTTGAAACTAAAGTAGTTCTGTCATGTTCCTTGTAATGTTAGACTCCAACGCTCAAACAACGTAAGAAAAACAGCCCCAAATGGAACTGGGAACCCGCCTGGGCTTTGGAAGCCAAGACACGGGACTTGAATAATTCTTCCTTTGTCACCAGTCCTAGGATATCAGGAAAGAAACTAAAGACTAACATAATAGACACATGCTGGGTGGAAATCAGTTTCATGATTTATAACCAGTTTGAATACTCAGATTTCCCCCCCTTTTTACTCTTTCTCTTTTTTGGCCACCACTGCCCCCATTGGAGCTCTGGGGCCTGGAGTCAGATCTGACCTATGTACACCGCAGCTGTGGCAACACCAGATCTTTTAACCCACTGTGCAGGGCCGGGGATGGAACCTGTGTCCTGGCATTGCAGAGATGCCGCCATACCCCTGTAGCACAGCCTGAACTCCTTTCCCACATTTTTATAAGTTCCCCTTAACAAATTGCTGCTTTCATTTCTCTGTACCCTGTTTATCAGAGTCCACCTCCCCCTACCCCCGCCTCCCTCCTTAGAGTTACCAGGTACTGAGACAAGGCTTCACTTCTTGTCTAGGGCAGAATGTCCTTTCCTTCTGCAGAGAGCAGCTTTAAAAAAAAAAAAAATCTCTGTGCTGTTTTAGAAGCACTGGAGCTGTGAAGGGTCGACAGAGATGCTCTAGAGAAGCCTAGTAATGCCTTGAAGCTCCATCCTGTCTCCTCCCCGAATGAATCGCCCCAGGCGGGGAATGGCAGGCGGGCTGCCCACACCAGACCCCATTCACCATTTAAACCACAATAAGCAATGTGGAAATTTAATTTCCATTGGAGGCTAATCCTCTACCATCCAAACACTGTCATAGATCCTGAAAACAAGATTGCTTTGCTATTAAAAATATATAATAAGTTGACTTTCTGGGAACCTTTGGCAGCTCAGCATAGCTGACTGGATTTCTCTATTTGCTGGCCTGTTATTACAATGGAGATTCATCAGCATTACTTCTGTAGCTGCTTGAGCCAGGTGCTTATTTACTTATTTACCATGTGAATATGGAGAGCGAGATTGTGACTCTCCTGGGTCTTTGAATATTCAGTTTTATAATGAAATGCAAAGCTCTATCCCTTTTTTTTTTCCTTGGAGGTTGGCAAACATAACCTTGGGTTTCTTACACAATAGGTCTAAGCAAAAAGAAAAATGTAAGTATAAATAAAGAAATGCTTTCTTCTAGCATATCCAGAGTGCCATTCTGTATATATATATATACCTTTTTTTTTTTTTTTTGGTGTGGATTAACAGTAAGATCTAGATGGAGCCAGAGAAGGGACGAAGGCTGTTATTGTTCCAGCGAATTGAAAAAGAGCTTGGTGCTATAGTCAAAATCCTTTCCAGCAATTGTATCTTTCCAAAGGTCTCCACTGCATTTTACTAAAGCGAGGATAAATGGTGGGAATTTACTGCATTTTCCCATGACTCATTCCTTACTGTATTTGAACTGAATGGCCCATGGGGATTTGACCTATTAAGGGGCAGTCTTAGGTTCTAAAGGGGAGCAAAATATGCCACCCCAAAATAGCCCTCTTTGACATAAGGATTATCTTCAGCTAATTATTTTTCAAGAAACAGCAGACATAGGAAAAGCTCTGAAAACTGATGTTATGATGTGATTTCTTTTGTGTTACTATGCAGGCACCTCACACACTCAAAAGTTAAATTCCTTATGCTTCTTTTAGAAATGTCTAGTTTAAAACTGAACAGTTTAGAGCCCTTTGTGCTTCTCCCTGGCTTAACTGCACCCTAAACACAATCACCTGTGAGCTACAGATTAGGTACCCAGAGCACAACTGCCTGCGGGTCAAAGATTTTTAAGTACATGATTTTTTTTTTTTAGGGTCTTTCCTAGATTGCCCCAGTCTCTCATTAGTTACCTTTTTGTTATAGATATTTACATTTATAAGGAAAACCTGTTTTTAAGCGTCTCCCTCTTCATACCTGTTGGGTTGCATCCTGCAGGCCTTCAAGGCCTGTACTTGCCTGGCTTCAAGACTGAGGAAAGGGACTGGAGTTGGCGACAGAGACATCACTAATTTAATGGATGGGGGAACTTACCTGTCTGAAGCCAGGTCCTGGAGCGACGCCCCACTGTATGCAGCAGAAGGCAGGCAGACAGGACTACGGGCAGGACCGGCAGGACGCGGAGGCAGCAGGAGGCAGCCTTTGCTTCCGGGGCAGGGGGAGGGTCCCAGCTAGGAGGAAATTGATATCAGGTGGGCTCATCAGTTACCAGGGAAACCAGCAAGGGACACGCCCCCCCCCCCCCCCCCGCGCGCTCTTTGACAAGCTACCAGGTGGAGATGTTCTGACCTAAAGACTAGGTGAAGCAGGCATTGGACCAGCAGGGGATGGAAAGAGAGCAAGGGAACAGCCATCTTGGCTGGCCTGACCATACAATACCAGGAAGACGATGACTACACCTCTAGAAACTTTTTTCTTTTTTTTTTTGCTTTTGCTTTTTAGGGTCCCACTTGCGGCATATGGAGGTTCCCAGGCTAGGGGTCGAATCGGAACTGTAGTGGCCATCCTACACCACAGCCACAGCCACAGCAACGCCAGACCTGAGCTGCGTCTGCGACCTACACAACAGCTCACGGCAACGCCGGATCCTTACCCCACTGAGCAAGGCCAGGGATCGAACCCGCAACCTCATGAATACTAGTCGGATTCGTTTCCGCTGTGCCACCACGGGAACTCCCACCTCTACAAACTCTTACCCATGGAGAAGGTTCCCGTCTAAGTGCAACCCAGGCCAAGATGCTTGGTAGGGACCTCTGGTGACCTAGACTTTGCGGGTCTTCATTTGGGCATTTTTTTTTTCCAAAACATTACGTGTCCTTAGTGATTTGGTCCTGCTTTGTCCATTTTGGAGTAAACTGGGGTTATGTAATCCAATATATTTTTCCATCTTGAAAAATAATGAGCACTAGTTTGAGCATAAGAACATTTGTCAGTAAACTCTGTGGCCAAGCTGGAAGAAATGAGCTAATTGCAATTTGTACATAGGCATCAAGTCTCTAATTTAATTATAGACACATGAGTCTATAATTACACACACATATACATGGCTGTGAGCTCAAAGGGGAACATGTATCAGAATGTTAGAACATAATCACTGCAGGCAGGCAAAGGATAATAAAGCAGTATGAAGAACCAGGGACCTGAGACACAGGTAAATAAGAAATGCATTCATATTCATTTTAAAGAGGCTACTTATGTGAATGGGGATAATATATTGAGAGAAGCTTAATTAACTAAGGCTTTGAAATAGCAGAGATTTTTAATGAATGTTTTGACATACTCGGAACTGATTGAGGAAGTGTGCTCTGCTGAAAATTTCTTGGGAAATCATAGTGTATCCTTAATCAATAAAAGAAACACCAAAGAAAAGAATCGTCATAATTGAGATTCTCAGTGCAATTTATTGAGTAATACCCACGTGGGGGCTCTGGCAGAAATATTATCTCCTTCTGACAAAAAATATATGTTGTCATTTTCAAAAAACTGTGGATATGGGGGTTCTTGCCCTCAGTCTACTTCAAACGTAATGGAAGAGATGAGGTGGGTAAATAGTCAACCAAAGTAATATAGCGATGATTACATTTCATTTGAAATCATTGACAGGAATTACAGAAGTGGGTTAGAGACAGAAGAAAACTGGTAAGGTGATAAGAGTATTGCTAAGTTCCTATGCGAATGATACTAAGCCAAATTAGGGGAAAGAATCCTGGAAAACATAGTAGATGTGTAGATGTGATCTTTTTAAAAATTTTATATCTTCTTATACAAACTGGTAAATATGAGCACGACTTTTTGTTTTCTTAATAATCAGAGGGGAAAAAAAAACCCAACTCAGAACTACATACTAAATAAAGATCCCTTTCTGAGGAATGCGAAACTGCAGCTCAAGGCAATGCTGGATCCTTAACCCACTGAGGGAGGCCAGAGGTCGACCCCGGAAGCTGTGGTATAGACTGCAGACGTGGCTCGGACCCGGTGTTGCTGTGACTGTAGTGTAGGCCGGCAATTGCAGTTCCAATTCAGTCCTTAGCCCAGCAACTTCCATAGGCCACAGGTGCAGCTGTAAAAAGGAAAAAAAAAAAAAATGGGGCATTGTTTTGTGTATTTTCAGAATTTTCTACAAGGAGCATCGTAAATTCATGGTCAAGAAAAAAAATAAAATCTATTTAAAAAAATTGATGATAGTAAAAAGTAGCTCCCAAAGAATTTCTTACCTTCGTGATACTGAATGATGGGAGTTGGCTGTCTTAATAGCCCTGTTTCTTCTCAGTTTCTCCCTTCTTCCCTCTGTCCGCTAATTTGGCCAAAAACATTCCATCATTGGTTATTTTGACGCTCCAGAGTCCACGCACTAAGGGAGTCATGTGTGAGGTTTTGAAAGAATTGGAAATCCTGTTGAAAAAACAGTTTGAATGAGTTCTTTTGAAGATCAGTTTTATTCCCACCATATATTACGGATTTATATCAGTTATTTAGACTCGAAAATAGTATTAGATGCCTGCTTGGCTCATTCTTGAGAAATGTAGTGCAAATTTGCAGGCTGGTTCTTAGAATTACAAGATTTTGTAGGAGAGGAAAAATAATTTTCCCTCTACTTTTCTAGGTTCTTGGCTGAGACTCCCTGTAATAAAAGGAGATTAACAGGGGAAAAAAACAAACGCGATTAACATTATCATGTATACCACTTGCATACAGAGCAGGGACCTAGGAACACTGCGTAACTCCCTGAAAGGGCCAAAGCCACCACCTTCAATATTGTCTTTGTCTCCAGCCAAAGACAATAGAAGGTTTTGGAGGAGGGGAGCAGGTTATGGCAGGTAACCAGGAAAAGCACAACAAACAAGGCTGAGGTTGTGATGCTGATTTGAGTCCTTGTCTTCTCCATTAATTAGAATTTCTAAGACAAATACCATACGATATCACTTATATCTGGAATCTAATATACGGCACGAATGAACCTTTCCACAGAAAAGAAACTCATAGACTTGGAGAACAGACTTGTGGTTGCCAAGGGCGAGGGGGAGGGAGTGGGATGGACTGGGAATCTGGGGTTAATAGATGCAAACTATTGCATTGGGAATGGATAAGCAATGAGATCCTGCTGTATAGCACAGGGAACTATATCCAGTCACTGGTGATGGAACATGATGGAGGATAATGTGAGAAAAAGAAAGTATGTATATATATATATATATATATATATATATATGTATATATATGTGTGTGACTGGGCCACTTTGCTGTACAGAAAATTGACAGAACACTGTAAACCAGCTATAATGGAAAAAATAAACATCATTAACAAAAACAAATTAGGATTTCTAGAGATTTAGAGCCACCCTTCTCTTCCTGGTACAGAGAGGGAAACACTCTGAGAAATGGAGCTCACCCTATATGTGTGAATATCTCTCACAAAAGGGTAATTTTTATTACTTGCTTTCAAAGCTTTTCCCATATCTGCTTTCTCTCCAAAAAATAGCTCAAAATAATCCTCAGGTCAAAGAGGCATATTTGGGGGGAGGGGCGCAAATTCTCCTCCCCTTCAAGTATTTTCTTCGTCATTCGTGTTCCCCTCCTGTGGACTAGATGTACACGTGGAAGGCATGCAGATACGTTATGGGCTCAGTATGGAATATAACATTACTTTTTCTACCTGATTCTTTTCCTAGAATAACAGGGGAAAAAATCCCCAAATGAAACCAGTAAGCTCACATTTTGCCTTTTTTACCAAAAAAAAAATCCCAGAAATCATTTTGATTGGCAGGTTTTCTGTTTTTGTTTGGTTTTAGTTTCGTGTGTGCCATTACTGATGTGGTCGAGGCACTCATTTAGGGAAATCTTTAATTTTAGATCATTGATTCACAACTGTGGATTATTTGGCCCCTAAGGGACATTAGGCAACTTCTGGGGATGTTTTTGATTGCCATAACTAGGGGGCAGGAGAGCTACTGGCATCTAGTGGAAACGTCCTTCAGAGCTCAGGACAAGGTTTATAGTAAAGAATTATCTGGCCCTAAATATCAGTAGTGCTGAGGCTGAAAAACTTGTAAGTTAGATGGAGAACGGGTTACAGGAAACACGGAAAGGACTGGCCGCTCAGAATACCAACAAGAGATGTCATATTCTCTCTCTCTTTTTTTTTTTTTTTTGGCCATACCTGCAGCATATGGAAATTCCCCGGGCCAGGGATTGAGCCCATGTGACAGCAGCAACCCCAGGCCATTGCAGTGACAACACTGGATCCTTAACCTGCTGTGCTACAAGGGAACTCCAAGAGACGTCATATTCTTAGGTCATTTTCTGAGCCAGCCATCTCAGCCTCGCTTTAGCTTGTTTACTTTCTTGCTTAAAGGTTTAAAGTTTTTAATCACTTCCCTGCCAAGTGTTAGAGCTTTGGTACAAGGAGGAAACTCTCAGCTCTAACCCCTGGGCTCGGTTCCATCCAGCAAGACAAGCTGGACAAATACCTTATTATCCGAGGGCTTCAGTCTGGCTGCTGGAATTATTCCTCGCATTGCAGTACCATCTCACACATGGATTACTCCTGAGCTCCTGAGTGGTACTGCAGGCGGAGAAAAGCTGCTGATGACCTGAGCAAACACCTGCAGGAGTAAAGATCTATCAGTACAGATGCTTGGGCCAGCTCTGCATGGCTTGTCTCCGACTCAAAGAGAGATGGGTGTCAAAGGCATTTTGGGAGGTGGCACTTGAGGATGGGTAACCTAGGCTTGTAGGGCGGCCCCAGGAGGCAGAGGCAGGCCCTCTCTCTGCCTCACTTTTTTTGTCCATCCAGGGTCTTGCCATTTTTTTTTTCTGTCTCTACTCCCCCTGTCTCCAACAGCCCCATCCTAGTGTATTTTTCAATTTTTGATAATAAGGATACAATGAGTTTTAAAGAGCATCTGTGGGGAAAAAAAAAGAAAAAAAAGGAGTTCCCTGCTAGCCTAGATGTTAAGGACTTGGCATGGTCAGGGCTATGGCTCAGGTTACTGCTGTGGTATGGGTTCGATCCCTGGCCCGGGAACTTCTGTCTACCTCGGGTGCAGCCAAAAAAAAAAAAAAAGCAGTCGTGATAGATATTAAATGACCCTGAAGAATCTTTGTTTTCACCTTTTCTGTTCATTTTTCCAACCACTATGTTTATTGTCATGTTACATTAGAAAACAACAGTGACCGAAGTTGATGGGCTCACTTTTTAAATAGAAGTTAGATTTTTGAAACCTAAACATCCTAGGTTGCCCCAGACTGTAAGGAAATGTACAGTCACATTAACAGTAATATCCTCCGGTTTTTTGCTCCTCCAAGCCCTATGTCTTTTTCATTTATTTTTATTTTTATTTATTTATTTATTTTGCTTCTTTAAGACCGCACCCGAGGCATATGGAAATTCCCAGGCTAGGGGTCGATTCAGAGCTGTAGCCACCGGCTTACACCATGGCCACAGCAATGCAGGATCCGAGCCACTTCTGCAAACTACACCACAGCTCACGGCAACGCCAGATCTTTAACCCACTGAGCGAGGTCAGGGATCTAACCTGCAGTCTCATGGTTCCTAGTCAGATTCAATTCCGCTGCGCCACCACGGGAACTCCCTTATGGCTTTTTCAAAGGCTCTCCACGTTCCGTGGGAGGAGTTCCTGGGGTAGGATTTATAAAGCTGACCCTTAATGGCTCTGGCTCCACCCTGACTATTGCAGCCACTCTGGTCCTTACCTACCTCTGTGGCTTCTCAGCTGGGCCTTACTGCTACTGCATGGTTTCCATTATGTGCTGATGCTGGTTCCCAGTGCCGAAGGGGGGCGAACGTCTTCTCCGTCTCTCTCCGTGGAACTGGGATGGGGAACAGCCTCGTCTTATAAACTCCTCGACACAACTCTTGGGCTTATGTGCCCAAGTTCCCTCTCCAGTGAGGCTTGAAAGTAGCTGTCTGCCTGGTGTGAGTTTGGGTACCACAGTATGGGGAGAAAAGCATAGTGTTCTCTCCACTGACTTTTCCCCTCCTCTTCCCCAGGTCAGCGTATCACACAAATTGCAATCTTAGCTCCAAAAAACAAAAACAAAAGAAAAACAAGTACCACTCCCAAAGCATATTAACTTGTGCAAAGAGATACTTTGCAGCGGGGCATCAATCATCTATATAGTCTTGCTAACAGGACAGGCACACTACAAAATCCCTAGAGGTACAGTTTACACCAAAGTTTATGCAAATGGTACCCTCAGAATGACTTCTAGGCATATGTATACTGATTGGACTTGGTGATCCTTTAATTATAATTTAACTATAATCCTAACTAATTTGTCAAATAGCTCTACCATAACTCTAGTTTTTATGCTTTATTTTATTTTACTTTGTTTTTTTAGGGCCGCACCCGCGGCATATGGAGGTTCTTCCCAGGCTAGAGGCCTACGCCACAGCCCCAGCAATGCCAGATCCGAGCCACTTCTGCAACCTACACCACAGCTCACGGCAATGCCAGATCCTTAACCCACGGAGCGAGGCCAGGGATCGAACCCACAACCTTATGGTTCCTAGTCGGATTCGTTAACCACTGAGCCACAACGGGAACTCCTTGCTTTATATGTTGAATCATTCTTCCGAGTGTTAATACTTTGAAGCACAGAACATGTGGCTTTGATGAGATCGTCTTGATGGACAATTACATGAGCCGCTGACAACCCACAGCTCGATCTCACCTTCTCAAGCCCCCAGAACCAGACTGAGTCTGGGGCTTGGCAGTGTAACGTGTGCTATGCCTACTTTTGGGTTAGAATTGACAAATAGAAACTGAAATAACATGCCAAGAGACTGGTGAGAGGTGTCATATTTCTGGCTGAGTTTTCAATTTAAAGCCTGTACAATGATAGAAGCAGGAACTCAGAGGTGGGAAAAGAAGAAATTTAGAATCTCTATGAGAATGTCAATCAACTAGATATCTTGACAGGCTGACATGTTATCTCAAATGAAAGCATCATTGATGGATGTTCTAACAATGGATTGAGTTCTCTGACCACAGTTTAATCTCATTTTAGGCCCTAGAGGACTTACTAAAATTTGTTATGTCAAAAAACATTTGTAGCCTGGATCATATTTTATTATTGACTTAAACAAACATATCCCAAAAATGTATTCCAGAAAACATAAGAAAGAAAATCCATAAAGGCCCCTCAGCATTCTGATGAAGAATATTTTCCTTTAGCCAGTAAAGTGGCATGTCAATCACTCAGATTTGTAATCCAGCACAGTACATGAGGAGTCCTTTAAAAGCATTCATGTATTCAAAGTTTGCCACATTGTTCACTCATGCCTGTGTCACCAGAAGTTATCATTCAAAGTCTCTGGAGTATATAAAATATCACACCGATCATGCTACTTTTTTTCTGATATAAAAGTTATTACAGGAGTTCCCGCTGTGGCACAATGGGTTAAGAATCTGATTGCAGCGGCTCAGGTTGCTGCAGAGGCACAGATTTGACCCCCGGCCCGGTGCAGTGGGTTAAAGGAGCCACAGTTGCCACAACTGAAGCTCAGATTCAATCCCCTGGCCCTGGAACTTCCATATACCATGGGTGCGGCCATGGAAAAAAAAAAGGTCATCACAAAAGTCAATAAGGCCTTTTAGGGATTTTATTTCCCATTTCATTTAATAGCATAGGCTGAAACTTTACTCTCAGTTCCCCAGGCCCCCAGTCCCACCTGTGCTCTGTCTCATGCTCGGCCCTGTCTTTGGAACACTCCTTGACCCAGTGCCACTCATCTCCGCACCAATTGCTGGGCTAACTTTCCCCAAGAAGTCTTTTTGGAGTCTTTATCACCGGATTGAAAATCTCTGCTATGTTTCCAAAGCATCCTGGACCAACCCTTTTGGTAATGCCTTTGACACTAATCTGTAATGGTTCGTTTCCTTTCTGAATCCCCAATGGATATCAAACGTCTCGAGAGCAGGGGCATCAAGTATCTTCCACTGCTATTGCCTTGTATTGGAAGCATAAGGGCCACTCAATAAATATTTGTTGACAACTGAAATAATGGATTGCCAGCCATCCAGACCTATTTTCTTATACCTAATGCTGAATTACCAATTGAAAATGGAGCTCCTCACTTCTATTTTCCTTATCAAGTGTCTATTTGAGGAATGTAACAGATGAACAGGGGTGTACAAAGGTGTCTTTTAGTTTGCCTTCTATCAGTGTGGGCATGGCCCTCAAGCTTGCTTTATTCACGACACATGCTTAAATGGAATCACTCTCTCGATCTTGAACCTATAAATAAATGGCAACTGTAATCAACTAAATATGAGCATGTATTTGAATTTTTGGATAACCCTAGATCTCATATCAAGAGACACTTGAAATCTCTTACGAATAGAAACATGTTATGAGAGTATATTTATCAAAACTTTCTCTTTCCATTTTATCGAATATATACCTGAATTATGAATAATCTCTGGTAGGCAACAAATGAATCGTTTTGGCTATAGCAGAGCATGAATAATTTTACCATCTTGGCTTATTTTTGGTATTTTGGCTTCTTGATTGTATGATGAAATCAACATTGCACTGTGACTCAACCATGTAAACTGAAAAAAATTAAACCAACATTCTTTGGGTAATGCTATGTTTTTTTTAATGGCCTCACCGGCAGTCTATGGAAGTTCCCGGACCAGGGAATGAATCTGAGCTGCAGTTGTGGCAACACCAGGTCCTTTAACCCATTGCACTGGACTGGCAATTGAACCTTCACCTCTGCAGCAACCTGAGCCCTGGCATTTGGGTTCTTAACCCACTGTGCCTCGTGGGAACTCTGGGTAATGCTATTTAAAAATGAAAGATGACTTGCCATTAATTACAAGAAAAAATTCGACTTTAAGGAACCAACAGATAAAAAGAAATTCTTTTAAAATTCAGTTCATTATTTTGAGAAACAAAATGGGTTTCCTTTCAACATGTCAGAATAAAAATGGAGTTCCTTCTAAAATCATGACAAGTTTTATCTATGGGTACGAAATATTAAATAGAGTGATAGCAAGAGATAGCTCTTTATCCAGTAAGACAGAGATAAATGATTTCCCTAAGGGTATAGGGACAGAGAAAATGAATCATTTTTGAACATGCTTAGGTTTGCATCTCAGGAAGCCTGAGGACAGTGGTTCCCAGAACTTTTGTCAATGAGGGTAATTTTTTTTTGTCTTCTTTTTGGGGGGGGGGGCGCACCCGTGGCATATGGAGGTTCCCAGGCTAGGAGTTCAATTGGAGCTGTAGCCGCTGACCTACACCAGAGCCACAGCAACGTGGGATCCGAGCTGCGTCTGTGACCTACACCACAGCTCATGGCAACACAGGATCCTTAACCCACTGAGCAAGGCCAGGGATCGAACCTGCACCCTCATGGTTCCCAGTCAGATTTGTTTCCGCTGTGCCACTTAGGGAACTCCGAGGGTAATTTTTTATAGTAAAAATTTCATGAACTCTTTTCCACCTGGAAAACAGTTATATTTCTAATGTTTGTTGCTTTAAAAAAAACCCAAGGAGAAGTTCCATTGAGGGTTAAGGATCTGGCATTGTCACTGCAATGGCTCAGGTCACTGCTATGGTGTGGGTTTGAGCCCTGGCCTGGGAACTCGCACATGCCACTGTCACGGCCAAAAACAAACAAATAAAAAATGCACATGAAAAAAGATGATGTAAAAAATTACCTGAGGATCACGTGTACTTAACAAATAACAAAGCACCTTTAATACATTTGAAAAATAGAGGTTTAAAAATGTTTGAGATATTATTTAGCCATTCTACATAAAAAGTTTCATGGGCATATAGTTTCACTGACTCTTTGCAATAATTCCTAACCCTTGGTGTCTGTGATTGCAGACTTCAGAAGATACCTTGATTGAAGCTTCTGAGAGTTCTGGAGCTAGAGGACTCAGCTGAGCCATGCCTGATCTCCTGATCTACGAAACATTTCCTGTGATAAACAATGTTGTCTTCAGCCACGAAGTTTTGGGTAATTTATGATGCAGCAATAGATAACTAAGATGTGTATGCGGGCAATACATCACGAACACCCCATGGCAACCACATCATGAATGTCATCTGGCTGATAGCAGGCATAAATTGTCATTGACTGAAAGACAAATTTCAATTTTAGAGATGATAAATGTGAATAAATAATCTACATTTTACTATAAAGGGAGAAGTAGAGTGGTTTACTTGTTTGTCTTCACTTTAGCCATGAGAAGCCTTTCAGGGAAAGAACTGTGTTTTATTCAGCTCTGGGCATGCGTAGTGCCCAACACGTAAGAAATATAGATATTTGCTGAAATGAATTATCCAGCTAATTTTCCCAATGGACAGAAAGGCCTAGTTTGAGGCAAGTATTGAGAAAAAGAATTTGTTCATTCCTGAGGGGGGAGGACTCACACACAAAATGTTTCTTTAAAAAAATTCAAGCTGGGGAGTTCCCGTCGTGGCTCAGTGGTTAATGAATCCGACTAGTGAACCATGAGGTTGTGGGTTCGATTCCTGGCCTTGCTCAGTGGGTTAAGGATCTGGCGTTGCCGTGAGCTGTGGTGTAGGTCGCAGACGCGGCTCGGATCCCGTGTTGCTCTGGCTGTGGCGTAGGCCGGCAGCTGTATCTCTGATTAGACCTCTAGCCTGGGAACCTACATATGCCGCGGGTGTGGCCCTAGAAAAGGGAAAAAGACAAAAATTAAATAAATAAATAAATAAATAAATAGTTCAAGCTCTGTTCTTTTTAATTTAACAATGCCAATTATTTCATTTGTTCTTCTGGTACTGAAGTTTTATAATACCCTTTTGGATGTTGAGGATAAAAATGGTAGCTGGACTTTAATAATGATATTTCTTATTTAAGGATTATGTGATATCTTTCATAATTTTGCTCAGAATTATATAAGCATACAGAAGATTGTTAGCAAAGCAGCATTATCTACCTTAGTTTTTTTTTAACGGAGTGGAAGAAAAATAATCTTTTAACTCTTAGACCGAGCAGATTAAGTTCCATACTCAGAAAATCAGACTGTTCAAATTAATCTAACACAGCATCACACCTAATCTGTGTGTAGACAGAATTGACATTTTATTATGTGGCAAAATATCATCTAGTAAATAAAAGAGTTTCATAAACTGGGGCCTTACATTGATGGCATCTGTGGACAAAAGCAGATGGTGTACTCTTTGCTCCGCTGTGTAATAATCACCTGCCTGTTTCTTTCTATCGTTAGATCCGAGGCTCTTGAAGACAGGGACCATGTAACACCAATCATTACAATGGCAGCAAGCATTTTTGAGCATTTAACGTGTGTCAGTCATGGTGTTAATCTCTCTACATGTACGACTTCATTTCTTTCTTAAAACCATCCCATGAGGCAAATGATACTTTTAGTCTTCTGAGTGAGATAGATTAGTGAGGCCTGGAGAGGTTAAATGACTTGTCAAGATCATTCAGTTACCAAGTGACAGACTCAGGATTTGAACCCAGAGCTATATTTGCAAAGTCCATCCTGTCAGCCACTGAAATTTACTGACCCTTCTCTTAGCTCCCATACGTTCTCCAGAACTAAGCAGATTGCCTTGCATGTAGGGTATGCTCAACAGATATTTGCGGAATCAAAGTCATTAACATGTAGCTATTGGGTTGCCACCATGTACCTATGAGCTATTGAATTAGCTAATTGCCTAACTGGAAAAGTTTTGAAGAGATTTAAATTTTTTTTTTTTGTCTTTTTGCCTTATCCAGGGCCGCACCCGCTGCATGTGGAGGTTCCCAGGCTAGGGGTCTAACAGGAGTTGCAGCTGCCCGCCTTCGCCACAGCCACAGCAATGCAGGATCTGAGCCGCGTCTGCAGCCTACACCACAGCTCATGGCAACGCCGGATCCTTAACCCACTGAGCGAGGCCAGGGATCAAACCCGCAACCTCATGGTTTCTAGTCGGATTCATTAACCACTGAGCCACGATGGGAACTCCTAAAAATTTTTAAAAATTATTATTAAAGTATAGTTGATTTACAATGTTGTGCCAATTTCTGCTGTAGAGCAAAATGACCCATTGATACATACATAAATACATTCCTTTTCTTATATATCTATTCCAAGAGACTGGATAGAGTTTCCTGTGCTATACAGCAGGACCTCATTGCTCATCCATTCTAAATGTCATAGTTTGTATCTATATAACACCAAACTCTCCAGCTATCTCACTCCCTCCCCCTCCCCCTTGGCAACAACAAGTCTGTTCTCAATGTTTGTGAGTCTGTTTCTGTTTTGTAGATAGGTTTATTTGTGCCACATTTTAGATTCCACATATAAGGGATATCATATGGTATTTGTCTTTAAAAAGATTTTAAATGGAAGTATTAGTGCTTGGCTTACAGCTTACATACAGCTGGTTCATACAGGAAGTGAACAAGACTACTCAAAATTCAATAAATTTATAAGAGAAATAAAATACGCTTGTGGCTATGTGGCCATAAATTACCAGACCAATTGTGAATTTCTTTCTATTAATGTTTGCCCCTCGTTTTTCAGATTAGCTAATTTAAATTGTATTGCCATCTCTAGGTTTGCTTCTGAGATACAGGTTAACAACTGAATTATTCAAAGGAAGTAACAGCAGTGAAATTCATCCAAGAATATTATCAACAAACTGGTAGCCCATAATGGTTATCACTATGCAATATTTTCAGATCTTGAATATAAAGCTTTGTGACCAATGATCCTTTGGGGGCATTATTATCCTATTTTATTAGAGAGGAATTGGATAATTCATCTATTTCCATTTAAAATTTTTAATAAAAGTGGAGAGTAAATTTCACAAGTGCTATTCTTCTTTGTAACATAAATAGTTTTGTTGAATTACGTGGAAGTGTTGTGCAACAGGAAGTAGAAACTGAAACTGTATAGTAGCATTCTTTCTACTTTGTCAAAAAAAGTTATGCTAAATAAAGAGGACCTGCAGCTTTTTTGCAGGCCAAGTTCTAGAGTTTCTTGTGATAGAGGGATCCCAGGGGAGCATTTTAAGCTCCAGAGGGAGGAGACAAAGAGCAATGGTCCTGTAATAGTAGAAAAGGTTGACTTTCACTCCACAGAGGACAATGACATTAATTCTTCCACGTTGCTCTCTTCTCTTATTGTTTCTTTCTTTTTTCTTCTAAGATTGGAGGGACACAAGTAGGGGTGAGCGAAGGGAAACAGCTCAATTACAGGAGACTAGATTTTCCTGGACCAGACATCCAGAGACTGAAGGCTGTTCTCTTCCTCCCATTCTTCCATTTTTCTATTCATTGTGTCATTCATTTATTGAAAAAATATTCACTGAATGCCAAACTTGTGCCAGAAACTGTGATAGGTGTATTGGATACAGTTTTGAGCAATACAAAACATGTGTCACCACAAGCTAATTATTTCCTGAAATACTTGTATGGGGTGATTTCGTCTTGCAAAATGTCTCTTACTTGATGAAGTATATGATACTTCAAGTATATACTTGATACTCATCAAGTATATGAGATGCTTTTCAGTTATTCATTGTGAAGCTATCTGGTGGGCATTTGGAATAGGAGTTAGGATTTTTAAGGTGAGAATCAGGGACCAGACATATATTTTGGGAGACTGGCTTATAGAATGTATTTAAAGCCAGGGTTCTGGATGAGCCTAACTAAGAAAAAAGTAGAAGGAGAAGAAAAGAAGCTTAGGAGTTCCTGTTGTGGCTTAGCAGTAATGAACCCAACTAGTATCCATGAGGATGAGGGTTCAACCCTTGGCCTAGCTCAGTGGGTTAAGGATTCTGGCATTGCCGTGAGCTGTGTGTAGGTCACAGACATGGCTCAGATTTGGCATTGCTGTGGCTGTGGTGTAGGTTGGCAGCTGTAGCTCCAATTCGACTCCTAGCCTGGGAACTTCCATATGCCACGGTTGCGCCCCCTGCCCCAAAAGAAAAGAAGCCTAAGACTGAGTCATGAGATATCCAATATTTAGGTTTGCAAAGGAGCTAAGAAGGGGAAGCCAATAAAGTAGGAGGAAAGCCAGGAAAGTGTATGTCATAGAAGCCAAGAGAAAACTATGTATCAATAACTTGAAAATAGCATCCTACTAAAAATATCTAAAGACACTGCAGAGAAATAGTTTCCCATCAGCTATTGATCACCACTAGGGCTCCGAGCAAAATGGCAGACTTATTCCTTAGTCTTCACCTCTTCCCATCTACCCTTTCTACCCTTGGATTCAAAGTGGCTGCATGGGATTGCAAAGCAGGTTGCAAAATTTCTTCTCCTTCCTTTCACCCAAACTCAAGCTCCTGTTCACTGGGTGTGGGTCCAGTGAAAGCACCATGGTGTGAATGGCCAATGGGTTCAAACTTCTTCAACCGTGTTTGCAATCCTGCAAAATGGGACTTTAGATAGCAAAGGACATGGCTGAAGGAGGCCAGGTGAGCTAGCACTACAGTCTTCAGGCCAAAAATACTGAAGATCTTTGCATGTGTATTTATTTGACCAAACTAAACATTTTTCTATTAATTTTATTCTTCCTCATATACTTATTTTAGAAGAAGGATATATGAATCTTTTTTTTGAAATTTGAATCTTAATTTTATTTATGTATACAAGCATTAAGTTCTGTTTAAATATTCTCATTAACTGATGGTTATTTAATTATCTTCTGTATTTCATTTAAGCAAAGGAGAGATATATTTTCACCTTACAGTTGTGATAATCGGGTAAGTTTTCTTTGTGTTTTAAAAACAGTAATATTTAAATTCTCACATTAGAACATTTCCTTCATAGTTATGAAAATATGAAGCCCAAGTACCAATAATACTTTATACATATATGTTATATGCATATAATATAAATATATAATATGTATTATATAATATTATATAAATGTTCATATATATATATAATGTTTTATATATATATAAGATCTCATCTTTCCTTACAGCTCATGATAGTTCTACCTTAATTGTTTCAGGAATGTCAACAAATGAGTCCTCATTTTGATGTTTTATTTCTAAAACTCACCTGTAGAACACGACAGAAGTAAATTTGCCAAGGAAAGAAGTAATAGGATATTGAAAAATAAAAGGAAGTAGAATGATGCTGCTCCATCCATTGCTACACACACTGCTTGCAAGACTCTTCATCCTTCTCCCTCTCCATCAGGCATAAAATAAGCATCAGAGACCAAATACAATGAAGCATGTAATGGTCTGGGAACAAGCATTTTTTCACATAATTCCACTGGCTGGATGGCTGCTGACATGTGCTATTTGAGCGAAGTGATTAATCCAGTTTTTAATCTGCAGTAAAATCTTACTTAACTAGAATCAGTGAGCCAGAATTCTCATCCTATCTAGTTTCATTCTACATCTAGGAGAAAAAGTCAAAGGTTAAATTAAAACACTCATGTTCACATGGAAGAGTTCAAATTCTACTTTAGAACTATTCGTTTCCATGTCTTTTTACTTTTTTTTATTTTGTATTATCTTTTTAGGGCCACACCCATGCACATGGAAGCTCCCAGGCTAGGGGTCAAATTGGAGCTGTAGCTGCTGGCCTACACCATAGCCATGCCAGATCTGAGCCGCGTCTCCAACCTATGACCTACACCACAGCTCACCGCAACACCAGATCCTCAACCCACTGAGCAAGGCCAGGGATCAAACCTGCATTCTCAAGGATACTTGCTTGAGATTTGCTTCCACTGAGCTACAACAGGAACTCTCCTCCATGCCTTAAAAAAAAAAAAATATATATATATATATATATATATATATATGTATTTATATATATATATATAAAACTTAGAGCTAAGTGAAAATTTAAAGCCCTTTACTTGTTTACACAGCATTAATTTTACTGTGCATTTCAGAATCTATCACCAGGAAACAGGGTTGGCTAAAGCAAACAATTCTGAGTAATATACTATAGAAATCCTGTTCTCACCTATATTTCTTATCTTGAACTTGTTCATAAAGTCCACAATAACTTGAAGCAATAGCTTTGCTCCAGAAGACCAAGTGGCTCTTGAATATTAGAGATGTTTGGGGTCACAAAGATAATGCCAGTCGGAATTATAGAAGGACTGCATGAGGATTACCGCTCACAGATTAAGGCAGTTTTTAATTTTCCTTTGTCCATGGCATGCAGCAGCTTGATGTGGGATCTCAGTTCCCAGACCAAGGATTGAACCTGGGCCGTGGAGGTGAAAGCACCAAATCCTAACCACCTGACCACCAGGGAACTCCCAGACTAAGGTATTTCTTGACCGGTTAATCCAATTCAGCATTTAATGGTAATTATAATAATAATTGTTATTTTTTAGTGATAGGACCAATACTTCCTTCGGGGAAGAGTTACTTTCTCTTTAGGTGTCCCACTCAAAAAGCTTTGATATTTTTTAAATAGTCATAAGGCATTTGTTAGTTTTCGAAGCTACCTCAGCATTTTTAGGATATAATTATTAAAACACTTGTCAAAACCAAGAGCCTGGTTCTGACAATCCAGGAAAGCAAAGCCAGGAAGTTGTATTTCTGAACTTTCTCTGCTCCAGTAAAATGCATGGCATATTTCAAATTTTATGAAAATAGAGTGGTATATAAAATATTCAGTTATACTCACTTAAAGCCTTTTTAGTGATTATTTACCACATTCAGGAAAGACTGCTAGGTACCATGGTGGGCGGAGGGGGGTGGTAAAGGGGGTCGGGGAAGCACAAAGGTAAATGATAAACAACTCTTCCCCTTACCAAGAGTTTGAGATAATCAGTGGGATTGAGACACTCTGTCATCCAGAGAACTCTCACCTTGGAGCTGGCTTTTAAGCTTGCAGCCCATATTGAAATACGCAGAGAAGGATGCCCAGCCAAGTCCATCCCGGGACCAGGGGAAAGGCGAGCACGCCTTTACTTCATCAGGAACGCAATGTGTTGTGTAGTGCCTGGCACATAGCATGCATTCAACAGAGAGTTTTGCATGAATGTATGCTGCGAAAACTAAATAACTTCACATGGCTTCTAACTAAATCTGAGCGGAGCAAGGGAGAGATCCATAAAATCTGCCAATGTCTTCCTGGCTTTTACATATACTCTGAAGACACAGGAATAAAAGTGTTCGTAGCCCCGCTGGCAAGTTTGCCCCTGGTGTGGACAGGAAATGGATTCATGGTGAGCCCACACAGGGGACATCCCGGCAGACTCACAGGGATGTGCCACCTTCATGCCCCAGTGAAGTGAGAATGGAGCAAAATAATCCCCATGTCCCAAAGCATGAGACATAAGTAACTGATCTGCTGGAGAGAAGAGGTCAGGCCAGAGGAACTTCGGGATCAGCTTTTTCCCATCTTCATCTCACTGGTAATATTTAAGAACCTTCGGTCTTAGAAAAAGTGTGATTTGGAGGAAACCCTTGAATTGACTGAGATTAGATTTCTGTCATTCCCACAGAATGGGAAGTGACAGAGCAACCAGATTCCTAGAAACAGTGAACAGCTAGCCTAGGTAAAAGTAGGATAATAGTTCTAATGAGGAAACTCTTGAATGGGGACTAGAAATAACAGGTATGCGTCTGAATATGCTCTTCATATCAGCTCTCTTTACTGGAGAGATCAATGCAGATAAAATGAAACATTAACAGATTATCACACGTAGCATAAGGCTGATTAACTCGAGGCTCGAAATCTGTAGGAAATAAGAGTTGAAAACAGAGGTGGGTGGGAGTTCCCATCGTGGCTCAGCAGGTAACAAATCTGACTAGGATCCATGAGAATGCGGGCTCCATCCCTGACCTCGCTCAGTGGGTTAAGGATCCAGCGTTGCCGTGAGCTGTGGTGTAGATGGCAGACGCGGCTTGGATTCTGCGTTGCTGCGGCTGCGGCGTGGGCCAGCAGCTTCAGCTCCTATTTGACCCCTAGACTGGATACTTCCATATGCCACAGTGCCGCCCTAAAAAGCAAAAAAAAAAAAAAAGGGAAAAGAGAAAGAAAACAGAGGTGGGTGATTGTAAGGATTTCTGTAGAGTAATGGTGTTCTTTTCTACTGCTTACATTCAGGGAGATTTTATTCATTCTACCTTGGCTATCATCAGACGGGAGTAATTTTCTATCAAATATACATTCTTCTCAAGCGGGGGAATGCTGATACCTAATCTGGATTAAAGAGGTCATCCCCGATGTCCCCAGTGGAGTTCAAAATGTTTTCTTCTCACAGCTTTAAAACATACAGGCGAAGCCTAGTAGCCGTGAGGACGATCTGTCCCGTGGGCCAGTCAGTCTGACCTGGAGGGTCAAGTGAGCAGACACACTGAGAGGAGGCAGGAGAAAGCATCTTGAACATGCCACCCCTTCTTCTCGCACCAGTCAGTTTGTCCGCCGCCCAGGAATTGGGTATGTTGGCACCCAAGCTTGTTTAGGCCATTTTTACTTATTTTCTTAATTCTTTGATTGAGCTAAAATATTTTACATAAACCAAAGGAGTTAGTCTAAAAAGAAGAACACTGTTGTTATGAAAACTTGAACCCCTTTGGGAAGACTCGATAAAGGCAAATTGCTTTAAAAATTGCTACCAGATTAGACATGGGTGGGGAAAAAAAGTAAAAGCTGGAGTGGGTGGAGCATAACAATCTCAAAGGGAGATTTACGGAGATTGCTTCCCTGGAGTCTAAGTTCTCACTTAAGGGAAAAAAAAAAAATCTGCCACTGGAAACAACAGACTACGCATTATGGGAGGAGATTATTCAAGTAGGGTTTTTTCAGTGAAACTTTCAATATGTTGGGTACAAATGTAAAGTAGTTTTCATTTTGCCACCAACTATGCCCTGGCCATCCCTTTGGGAGTCTCATTTTGATGGTAAAACTTCTTAATCACTTTTAGGTCAATAGAACAATGTCACTCCAGTTTTTAAAGCAGTCCTGTTACCACTTCCATCTTTCACTTGTTTTAAAGCTCTCTTTTTTATTCTCTGTGGCTCTCTGATTCTCCTGCCTTTCTCCCCATTTATCCTTCCAGGGAGAGGGGTGGGGCGGGGTGGCGAGGGAGAGGAGAAATGGACATTGGCTCTTTACCCAGTAAGATGTTCTTCTTACCTAGGCTGGCCATCATTATTGATGGAACTAAGTCTTGAACATGGGCAGATATGGATGTATCAGGGTCTCAACAGATCTTGCTCTGAGGATCTCAGACCAAAACAGCTCCTACGGGAATAGCCAAAATCCATCTTTCACTCTAAAAGGACAACCTATCATCACTTCCTTATGCTCTTTCCCCAACTTGAGTATCTGCTGGGCAGGGCAGTAAGCTGAGCGGACATCCGACCCAGCCTTCCTTCCTGAAAAGGCTCCCCAGTTATTCAGGGTACTGCCTCCCCTCACAGGAAGGAGAGCGGATCACCTCTCTGCCTGAGCACTACTCTTCCCCCAAAGTTCACCTCCCTCATCTCCCTAGTCTCCCATTTGCATGGAGCGGGGTGGAGGAAGGAGTGGACAGAGACTAGTTCTGCTGGCTCTTCTCCACAATCCTGGAGGCAGATGGCTGGCTATAGTCATGGCCACTTTTGTAAACTGAAGGTGTGGCCGGCCCCCTTAATCCCTTTTGCTTTCAGCAATGGTACTTAATTTTCAAGACTTAGAAAAAATATGGAACAGTCGACCGACAGGGACCTGCTGTATAGTACAGGGAATGCTGATCAACATTCTATGATAATCTATGTGGGAAAAGAATTTGAAAGAGAATTGATGTGTGTACATGTGTAACTGAATCACTTTGTTGTGCGGGAGAAATTATCACAACATTGTAAATCAGTCTACTTCAATACACTTGAAAAAAATGAAAGAAAAAAAACTAAAAAAGATTTAGAAAAAAGCTGGAGAAAACCCTGCTTAACACCCAACACCATCTCTTGATGTAAGTAGGACAACTTGGAATTCCAGTCAGACCTACACTGGAGAGAGAAGGCATGACCCCTACAGCAAAGGACTAGCAAGTGACTGCCATGCTAAGATACGTACATTTTGTGATTCCTAACATCGAGCTGTTCAGTCTCCACATCTGTTCCATCTCTTCAAATAAGAGGACTTTATGTCATGCAAGCATCTAAATGTGGGATATCTTCAAAGCTACCCAGTTTCCCTTCAAATATCCTCTGCTCTGCTTCATTATAAATAATCAAACATTTGCATTGCTCTGAACGTAAAGAAAATAAAAAGCCCCTCTGCTTCTTGAGGTTCTGAGGTTGCAATTCAGCCTGCTACTGTCATCCTTTTAAAAACATTTATTCCTGAACAACCTCCTTAGATTCTGCCTTTACATTATTTGCCTCAACATAGTTATTTCATTTCTCACCACTTGTCCTCTAAAACAGTCACTACAAACTTTTTTAAAACTGTAGAAGATTCTGGAACAAAGATTATAAATAGATTTTCATGCCAACCTTGCCCATTCTTTCTAAGTGTTCTAACCTGTTGCCTTCACTGTCTGTGTCGGGTCAAATAAAACAGATTCCTTTCGATACAAATCACCAGTCAAGTGGTTTTCCGATTTTTTTAACCTATTTATTATTCACCAAGTGCTAAACCTACTCGTAAATTGTGTTTACAAGCATAGGTAGGCAATACATTAACAAGTGAGAAGCTTCAAGTTTGCTTTTGCTTTCGCAGCAATGCAACAAAATCTCTCTGAGAAAAAGCTGTCCTTGATTAAATAATTTCTATTGAATTTTTTCCTTAGCTGTCCTATGTTTTAGCCTCTTTTCACATACACACTTGCCTGAACATTTAAAGACTCCCTTCATCCTTATTGATCTAGTAACAGTAAATCACATGCTAACTCAGTAACTCTGACTACAATAGCCATTATAACTGACCTATTAATTTCAGCCCCTCTTAAATGTTTATTAATCACTGATAATCTTGTGTTAGCTCACATATTCCAGGAGCCCTCTTTATCACAGCTTCTGATAACTGCAAAGCCACATTGCATAAATGCTGACTTGTGCTTTTGAAATCTTAATTTCTATTTTCAAAATTATTCACAAGCCAGTAGTAAGTATTTTTTCAATTCAGAAAGTTTTACTTCCAAAGCCTTTGGTGAAACCCTAAAGATCAACGTGCCCATTAGTACCCAATAATAGTGTCTCTTAAAATGTAATCTACAGGAACCTGCATCAGAATCACGGGGAAGGCTTCTTTACAATCTAGGAGTCTGAATAAAAATCTTAGACGTTCAAACAACAAATGCTGGAGGGGGTGTGGAGAAAAGGGAACCCTCCTGCACTGTTGGTGGGAATGTAAGCTGGTACAACCACTGTGGAAAACAGTATGGAGGTGCCTTAGAAAACTATACAAAAAACTACCATATGATCCAGCAATCCCACGCTTGGGCATATATCCAGACAAAACTTTCCTTGAAAAAGACACTTGCATACGCATGTTCATTGCAGCACTATTCACAATAGCCAAGACATGGGAACAACCCAAATGTCCATCAACAGATGATTGGGTTAGGAAGATGTGGTATATATACACGATGGAATACTACTCAGCCATAAACAAGAATAAAATAATGCCATTTGCAGCAACATGGATGGAATTAGAGACCCTCATACTGAGTGAAGTAAGTCAGAAGGAGAAAGACAAATACCATATGATATCACTTATATTAGAATCTAATATACTGCACAAATGAACCTTTCTACAGAAAAGAAAATCACGGACTTGGAGAACAGACTTGTGGTTGCTAAGAGGGTGGGGGAGGAAGTGGGATGGTATGGGAGTCTGGGGTTAATAGTTGTAGACTATTTGCCTTTGGGATGGAAAAGCAAGGAGATCCTGCTGTATAGCACTGGGACCTATGTCTAATCACTTGTGACGAATCCATATATGTATGTATAACCGGGTCACCACGCTGTGCAGTTGGAAAATTGGCAGAAATCTGTAAACCAGCTACAATGGAAAAATTTAAAAAATAAATCTCAGAAGTTGAGGATTTGCATAAATGTTCTTATAAGCCACCCAGTTTGTAGTAAGTGCTGATAATAGGATAGGAAGTTAGTACAATCTCCGTCATGGGATCCAGACTTGATCTTGAAAATCCTAGAAAGTGAGACTTCAGATTCTGCCAGGGCTCTACCCAAAGATGGGTCTTTTCAGGTACCTCCCTTTGTCATCACGTGAGAGGACACTCACACTCTGTATCTGGTGGGACACCCTACTATTTACTTTTGCTGCCCTCTTGCCAGTTCTCTGCTAGAAATTTCCAGAAGCAGTAGACACCCCCCCTTGAAACTGGGTCCTCAACAACAATTCTGAGATGTGGCATAGACTGCTATCTTGGCATCTAACATGTCTGGTCTGCATCCATTTGGCACTGTAAATTGGCTCTGTGTTATCGGTCAGTACAGCTTACAGTCCTGGCTATCCTTTTATTTATTCATTTATTTTTGCTGTTTAAGGACACACCTGTGGCATATGAAGTTTCTCAGGCTAGGGGTCAAATCAGAGCTATAGCTGACGGCCTATACCACAGCCACAGCAATGCAGGATCCAAGCCGTGTCTGTGACCTAGACCACAGCTCACGGCAACGCTGGATCTTTAACCCACTGAGTGAGGCCAGGGATCGAAGCCACATCCTCATGGGTACTAGTCGGATTCATTTCCACTGATCCACGCTGTTTTTTTTTTTCTTTGGCCATCCTTTTAGAATATGATTACCTCGCACCTCTGCCTTCCTTAACTTCATGGCTTGCTAAGACCTTGTTTTTATCTGTGAGATAGTTCCCTAAGATTCTGCACTGGGTGTCATGGTAGGAAAGTTCATGGAAATCAAACAGTTCCCTTCCTCTGGACATCTAAACTGCTCATCGAAGAATGACACTCGTATTTTTCACTTTCCCTAAACAAGCTTTTCTTTGATTGCATTCTCCCTTAATTGTGTTTCTGTTATTACTTTGCCCCAAGTGCATCTCACTATTGACTTTCATTTTTTACACAACTTAGACAGGTCCTGGGATATATTGCTAATTTACTCTTCCACATAGTTCTAGAGGTTGTCATTTCCGATTTCATGTGATTATTCTTACAGTTGGAGGACTTTTAAGTTCCAAGTCTGTAAGTTATTTAGTGAATTTTGCAAGTTAGTGGCAGAGAACAAGGCTGCCTGTGTTTCTGTATCAATTAACACTTTCAGGTTCGGGCCTTCTGAAAAAGGCTTCCATTCTTTAAACTAAAAAATTTCAAAGAGATTTCTGTGGTTTCAATGCTATTGAAAACACAAGGGCTTTTAAATAGCACTATTTCCATCATTTAATTTTTCTTTATTGTCAGAGATAAGTGGATAATTAGTAGTTTTGATACTTAAATCACTCAAAGAATCCATCATTAAATTGATGTCATTGTTTTAGCCAATTTAATGCATGCTGCACAGCTTCTGTTGCTGTTTACTTTTCTAACTTAATGGAAGGACTACTTAGATATGATGCTCTCTTGAAAAATGGATTCAGAAGCCTCTTTCCCTTTTTTTTTTTTTTTGTCTGTGCCCATGGAATGCAGAAGTTCCTGGGCCAGGGATCAAAACTGCACCACAGCAATGACCTGAGCCACACCAGTGGCAACACCGGATTCCTAACGCACTAGGCCACCAGGAAGTTTGTTTCTTTGAGAAACTCTTTTCTCTCTCTTAGCTAACTGTTTTACCTTCTAATTCGGTGGGAAATAGAAGGAGTTGAGCATTCTAGTAAGATAAAGATTGGAAAGTGGCCAATGGATTTGGTCATGAGGAGATCCCCAGTCACTTTGTATAATGCAGTTTGGTAGAGACAGAAGCCAGACTGCTTTGGGTTGATACATGAACCGAAAGTGAGAAAGTACAACTAGCCAATAGGAAAGAAGAGAAGCAGAGGTGAGAGAGACTGGATAGTACATAGAAGAGACAAAAGTTCAAAGAGGGATTTCAGGAGTTCCCTTCGTGGCTCAGAAGTTAAGGAACCCGACTAGGATCCATGAGGATGAGAGTTCGATCCCTGACCTAGCTCAGTGGGTTAAGGATCTGGAGTTGCTATGAGCTGTGGTGTAGGGTGCAGACATGGCTTGCATCTGGTGTTATGTGGCTGTGGTGTAGGCCAGCAGCAAAAGCTCTAATTCGACCTCTAGCCTGAGAAACTCCATATGCCATGGGTGTGGCCCTAAAAAGCAAAAAAAAAAAAAAAAAAAAAAAAAAAAAAAAAAAAAAAAAAAAAAAAAAAAAATATATATATATATATATATATATATATATATATATATATGAAGAGGGATTTCAGGAAGACAAAGGCTCTAGGGCGTCAGTTGTCTGGGGAGACAAATTGGCAAAGCCTTTTAAGAGAGGGTGCGACTGAGGGAACAGGAGGACCTCTGAAGGAAGTTAGGAGGCAGAGGACGTGGATGAATGAATTGGAAGACACGGTTATACGACCAATATCTTTGTCCAGAGTATCATACTTGAGAATTATGCTTATTGAATCAGATATGGCCTGACACTTTTATGGAACTCAAATTGATTTTATTTCTGGAACTAATGCTTACAAAGCCCTCCCAAGAAAATCGGCATGATAATTACAGTATCTAGCCATACATGAGATCAGGAATATTATTTCGTTGCAGGCCAGGAACCTGGGTCTATTTGAGGGAACTTGAGGAGAATTTATAGAGAGTGCAAGTGAAATTTTTTCCAGAGTGTTTCTTGGGCTTGGTTTCCTAGCTTCAGGGTAGCAAACAACAGAGGCTTTTAGAAGTCCAATCTGAGCTTCCTTATGAAACCTTCCAACACAGTTAACTCAGGAAGGGCCATGGGATAAATGAGCACTTACTTGCTCTATGTCAATAGTCAGGCAAAGCTTAGGAGACCAGCCTTATTTTGCCCTCATGAAGAACCATCCTTAGAGATTATGTGGGTCTATAGGAGACAAAGGGAGAGAGGGTACAAGGAAAAGTATAAGACTTTGGAATGGGCAAAAGAAATGATTGCATACACTTTCAACAAAATGCTGGGTTCTCAGGATTATCTCCTTCTACCAGTGGACTGGCCTTTGCCTTTGACAAGGCTATTCCATGACTCTGAAGAGATAGAAATTAACTAGTAGAAAACTAGTGACAATGTAAATAATTCTTGTCTATGCAAGTACAAACTAGCTGTGTCCAGTGCAATGCAACTCAATATTGTCCAATGATTAGATCAGTTTTTGAAAATTCATTTGAACATCCCTTTACTGTACAGAAACTTGTGGTTCTTTGCCTTCTGTGTGACATCTCTTCCAGTTCCCTGTCAATTAATGTGTTCAATAAAAAATATGGGACACTTGTTCATTTTACGTTTGTAAGAGAGTCATGACTTTGCTTTTTTTCAACATTATCCTTTGCTTTGTTTCAACATTATCCTTTAATATCCTTAGTAAATCAGAATGATCCCTGCCCCATCTCTAGATGAGCAGCCTGAACTGCAGGGTGGTGCTGGCTGTGCAAAACGTAAAGAGCAGCGATGGAGCAAGGGATGAGCTGGAGAGGCCCTCAACACTGGTGGCTTTCAATTCTCTTTGGATTATTTCTAAGAATGAGATAGAGACAGGGAACACATGAGAGAGATGAAAGAACCCTTCAGTGAAATTGTTTGTGGTAGGAAAAGGGAACCTGAAAGTAAATGCAACAGAACGCAAGACAGGAGACCTGGGTTCAAGACCCAGCTCTGCCACCCGCTAGCTATGTGACCTAAGGGAAACTTTCTTAAACTTCCTAATTTCCTGAAATAACAATACTATCTCCTACAGTTGGTATGAGGATTAAAACTGGGAGTTCCCATCGTGGCTCAGCGGTTATGAACCTGACTAGTATCCATGAGGACGCTGGTTCAATCCCTGGCCTTACTCAGTAGGTTAAGGATCCGGCGTTGCCATGAGCTGTAGTGTAGGTCGCAGACATGGCTTGGATCCCATGTTGCTGTGGCTGTGGTGCAGGCCACTGGATACAGCTCTCATTTGACCCTTAGCCTGGAAGTTCCATATGCTGCGGGTGCAGACCTTTTTTTAAAAAGACAAAAAGAAAAAAGTGAAAAAAAGACAAAAAGATAAAAAAAAATTAAATGAAACCATAATATAAAATGATCAGTAAAGGGGCCTGCATGGAGTATGTACTGAATAAATGTCAACTACTTCAAGTTGTAATTATTACAGTCACCATCATTATTATGCTCTGGACTTCAGTTCCCTCAGCTTTCAGAAGAAGGAGCCCAGCTTTTTTGTTTAAGGTTTTTTTTTTTTTTTGGTTTTTAGAGCCATACCCGCTGCATATGGAAGTTCCTGGGCTAGGGGTCCAATTAGAGCTACAGCTGCCGGCCTACACCACAGCCACAGCAACATCAGATCGGAGCTGCATCTGCGACATACACCACAGCTCATGGCAACGCCGGATCTTTAACCCACTGAGCAAGCCCGGGGATGGAACCCACAACCTCATGGCTCCTGGTCGGATTCATTTCCATTGCACCACCTCGAGAACTCCTGTTTAAGTATTTTTTTAAAAATTGAAGTATAGTTAATTCAGAAATTTACAACGTTGTGTTAGTTTCAAGTGTACATCAAACTGATTCAAATCTAAAAAAGTATATATGAATATGAATATATATTGTATATTGAATATATATTATATATATGAATATGAATATATATTGTATATTCATATATGTTGAATATGAATATATAATATATATATATATTCTTTTTCAGATTCTTTTCCCTTATAGGTTATTAGAGATAATGAGTATAGTTCCCTGTGCTGTATAGTAGGTCCTTGTTGTTTATTTTACATACAGTAGTGTGTGTCTGTTAAGAAGCTTAGGTTAGATCAGTGTTACTCAAACTTTAATGTGCTCGAGTTTACTTAAAAGCCATTCCTAAACCACTCCCCCAAGAATTCCCCTTTAGGAGATCTAAATGGTGTACAGAAAGCTGCCTTTGTAACAGGTACCTCAGTGATTCTGATGCAGCTAATTTGAAGATTATGCATTGAGGAGGCCTCTACTAGAGGATTTAAAATGTGTCTTCGAGTATGAGTATCTCTATGTGTTTTCCTTCCACCTTAAATCACCTTAGCAGGAAGAACACATAAAATAACCCATTTCCACATATCATGCTCTTGGATTGGAAGAGTCCATATTATCAAAATGACTATACTACCCAAGGCAATCTATAGATTCAATGCAATCCCTATCAAATACCAAAGAAATTTTTCACAGAACAAAATATCTTAAAATTTGTTTGGAAGCACAAAAGACCCAGCATAGTCAAAACCATCCTGAGAAAGAAAAATGGAGGGGGAGGAATAAGACTCCCTGACTTCAGACTATACTACAAAGCTACAGTCATCAAAACTGTGTGGTACTGGCACGAAGAAATATAGATCAATGGAACAGGATAGAAGGCCCAGAATTAAACCCATGCACCTACAGTCAACTAATCTATGACAAAGGAGGCAAGAATATACAATGGAGAAAAGACAGCCCGTTCAATAAGTGGTGCTGGGAAAACTGGACAGCCACATGTAAGAGAATGAAATTAGAACACTTCCTAACACCATACACAAAAATAAACTCAAAATGGATTAAAGATCAAGATTGGATTAAGATGGCAGAATAGAAGGACTGGAGCTCAACTTCTCTCCCAAAAAACAGCAAAACTACAACCAAATGCCAAGCAGCCTTCAACCAAATGGACTGGAAACTTCCAAAAAAGATATTCTACTCCAGAAGACAAAGAGGAGACCACATCAAGAGGTAGGAGGGGCAATTACGCGATAGAAGCAACCCCATACCTCCCGGGTGGGAAGCCCCACAGACTGGAAAGTAACTGCATCACAGAGACTTAGCTATAGGACTGAGAGTTCTGAGCCCCACGTCAAAACCCCATGCCTGGGGATCGGGCACAAGGAGAAAGAGCCCCCGGAGCATCTGGCATTGAAGGCCAGCGGGGCTTGTGTGCAGGAGCTCCACAGGACTGGGGGAAACAGAGACCCCATCCTTGAAAGGCACACATAGACTTTCACGTGCACTGGGTCCCAGGGCAAAGCAGTCTCCATAGGAATCCGGGTGGAACCTGACTGCCATTCTTGGAGGATCTCCTGGGAAAACTGGGGTGACTGTGGCTTGTTGTGGGGGAAGGGCATTGGAGTTGAAGCTCTTGGGAACATTCATCAGCCTGCATTTCTCTGGAGGAGGCCATTTCTGGGAAAATCTGGTCCCTCCCATCAGCGCTGAGAAGCCCCAGGCCAAACAACAATCCAGGTGGGATCTCAACCCCACCCATCAGTAAACAGGCATACAGCCAACCTCTAATCTCATCCAGAGACAAGGCCCCACCCAACAGACGGATAGGAATCAACCCCACCTACCAGTGGGCAGGCATCAGTCCCTCCCATTGGGAAGCATACAGCAAGCCCTGCCCATACCAACTTTAGTCACAGGGGAGGCAAACGCCAGAACTAAGAGATGCTACAACTCTATTGTCCGCAAAAAGGTCACCACACCAAAAACCTATAAAAATGAAAAGACAGAAAACTCTAACTCAGATAAGGGAGAAAGAGAAAAGCCAAGAAAAACAGCTCAGTGATGAGGAGATTACCAGCCTCTCAGAAAGAGACTTTAGACTGTTGATGCTGAAGATGATGCAAGGCACTGGAAATAAACTGGAGGCAAAGATTGATAATTTACAGGAAACACTCAGCAGAGAAATACAAGCTATAAAAATTAAACAAGAAGAGATGCAAAATACAATAACTGAAATAAAAAATTCATTAGAAGCAGCCAACAGTAGAATACAGGAGGCAGA
>PVHT020000195.1:3951585-3981002 GCA_004024745.2 Catagonus wagneri
CAGGAAGCGCACCAAGTACCATATAAAATAAACCCAAGGAGGAACACCCTGAGACACGTATTTATCAAAATGACCAAAATTAAAGACAAAGAGAAAATATTGAAAGCAGCTAGGGAAACAAAACAAATGACATACAAGGGAACCCCGATAAGGTTATCAGCAGATTTTTCATCTGAAACTCTGCAGGCCAGAAGGGAGTGGCATGATATACTTAATGTGATGAAAGGGAAAAACTTCCAACCAAGATTGCTTTATCCAGCAAGGCTCACATTCAGATTTGAAGGAGAGATCAAAATCTTTACAGATAAGCAAAAGCTAAGAGATTTCTGCAACACTAAACCAGCTTTACAACAAATCTTAAAGGAACTTCTCTAGGCAGAAAAGAAAAGGCCACAACTAGAAACAAAAGCACCACAAATGACAAGGCTCACCAGGAAAGGCATATATACAGTAAAGATACTAAATCATCCATGCACAACTATGCTACCAAAATCAGAAATCATGAGAAGAGAGTACAAATGCAGGCTACTGGAGACTTACGTGCAATTAAGAAACCAACAACTTAAAACAATCTCATTTGTATATAGACTCCTATATCAAAACTTCAGGGTAAAAGAAAAAAAAAAGAGCAACAAAAACCCCAAACAGTTAATACAATGGCAATAAGAACATATATATCAGTAATTACCTTAAATGCTAATGGACTGAATGCCCCAACCAAAAGACACAGACTAGCCGAATGGACACAAAAACAAGAAAACAACCAATGGATCACTGAAGAAATCAAAGAGGAAATTTAAAAATACCTGGAAGCAAATGACAACAAAGACAGGACACACCAAAACCTCTGGGATACAGCAAAAGCAGTTCTAAGAGGAAAGTATATAGCAATACAAGCCTACTTCAGGACACAAGAAAAAGCTCAAATAAACAACCTAACTTTACATCTAAAGCAGCTAGAGAGGGAAGAAGCCAGGTCATGGAAACAACCTAAATGCCCATCGACAGAGGAGTGGATAGGGAAGATATGGTACATACACATAATGGAATATTACTCAGCCATTAAAAGGAATAGATTAACAACATTTATAGCAACATGGATGAACCTAGAAATTATCATACGAAGTGAAACCAGTCAGACAATTAGACAGCAACACCCAATGCTACCGCTTACATGTGGAAACTAAAGAGACACAATGAACTTCTTTGAAGAACAGACAATGACTCACAAATTTTGGAAAACCTTGGTTTTTCAAATAAGACAGTCTGGGGGGTGGGGTGATGCCCTGTGGGTTTGGGATACAAAATCTATCGAATTGACTTATGATCTTTGTACACCTATAACTGAAATAAAATTCATTGTTAACAAATAAATAAATAAATAAATAAATAAATAAATAAAAACAAAAACAAACCAATACAATAATTAAGACATGGAAGCAATCTAAATATCCAATGACAGATGAATGGATAAAGAAGATTGTTACAGATATACAATAGAATACTACTTAATCATAAAAAAGAATTAAATAATGCCATTTGCAGTAACATCGATGGACCTAGAGATTATCATACTAAGTGAAGTAAGCCAGACCAAGACAAATATCATATGATACCACTTATATGTGGAACCTAAAAAAAATGAGACAAATAAACTTTTTTTACAAAGCAGAAAAAAAAATGGATTAAAGATCTAAATATAAGACCAGATACTTTAAAACTCTTAGAGGAAAACATAGGCTAAACACTCTCCAACATAAACCGCAGCAATATATATTCTTCTCAGAGCCACCTCCTACAGTAACGACAATAAAAACAAAAATAAACAAATGAAACTTAATTAAACTTAAAAGTTTCTGCACAGCAAAGGAAACCCTAAACAAAAAGAAAGGACAACCCACAGAATGGGAGAAAATATTTGCAAATGAAGCGACTGACAAGAGATTAATCTCCAAAGTTTGTAAGCACCTTCTGCAGTTCAATACCAAACAAACAAACAACCCCATCAAAAAATGGGCAGAAGATCTAAACAGACAATTCTGCAAAGAAGATGGCCAAAAAAAAAGATGAAAACATTTCAACATCACTAATTATTAGAGAAATGCAAATCAAAACCACTATGAGGTACCACCTTACACCAGCCAGAATGCCCATCTTCAAAAAGCCTACGAACAGTAAATGCTGGAGAGGGTATGGAGAAAAGGGAACACTATTACACTGTTGGTGGGAATGTAAATTGGTGCAACCACTGTGGAAAGAGTATGGAGATTCCTTAGAGAACTAAAAATAGAATTACCATTTGATCCAGCAATCCCACTCCTGGGCATTGATTCAGAGAAAACCATGACTCAAAAAGATACATGTACTCCAATGTTCATTACAGCACTATATACAATAGCCAAGACACGGAAACAACCTAAATGTCCATTGACAGAGGAGTGGATAAGGAAGGTGTGGTACATAGACACAATGGAATATTACTTAGCCAGTAAAAGGAAAGAAATAACAGCATATGCAACAACATGGATGCACCTAGAAATTATAATGCTAAGTGAAGTTAGTGAGACACCAACATCATATACTATCACTTACACGTGGAATCTAAAAAAAGGACACAATGAACTTCTTTGCAGAACAGATACTGACTCAAGGAATTTGAAAAACTCAACAGTTTCCAAAGGAGACAGGTTAGGGGCTGGGGGGGATGGGCTGGGGGTTTGGGCTAGAAATACTATAAACCGGGTTGTGATAATTGCTGTACACCTATAAATGTAATAAAATTCATTGAGTAATTAAAAAAAATAATTAAAATTAAGAAAAAAATGTAGTTATAAAAACAAGTAAATTTGAAATGCACAAAAATGTATTTTACAGTGAAACCCAATGGAGTGCACATAATTGTATTTTAATCAGTTTTGACCACTATACCTGGTTCAAACAGGGTTTTGCTATAGGATGGTCATGGAAATTAATACTTTGACCAGAATTGCTTGTCCCTCTAAAGAAAGGGTGATGACACTGATTCTTCTTTCCTCAGAATGATTTTGAGACATAGAATAGAAACTACGGAGTTTCTCTAATCCAATCAGTGTAGACTCCAGGAAATGAATGAAAACACAAAAGATCATAGTTAAGAGTGTCAAGGACCACTCCATGACTCAATAGAAATTAGGTGGAGGAGTTCCCATCATGGCGGAAATGAATCTGACTAGGAACCATGAGGTTGCAGGCTCAATCCCTGGCCTTGCTCAGTGGATTAAGGATCTGGCGTTGCCGTGAGCTGTGGTGTAGGTCGCAAACGCAGCTTGGATCCCTCATTGCTATGACTCTGACCTAGGCCAGGAGCTGTAGCTCCAACTGGACCCCAAGCCCGGGAACCTGCATATGCTGCAGGTGCGGCCCTAAAAGACAAAAAACAAAAGAAATTTAGGTGGAGATAATCAGAGATTTCGTGGAATTTTATATTTCCTTTTGTATTTACTCTGAAGATAAGAATGGTCTAGATTATTATTAGAATTGCTGACGTCTAGTAATCACTTTCTAGAATAATTTTTTCTACAAGGGACATCCTGTAACAGGTACTTATAAAAGAAACTTTTCTTCCTATATATATTATTTTTTAATTGATTCTGGAACACATTTCAATTGATTAAAAATAACATATTACATCTTTAGTTAGATTTCTTCCTGTGTGTTTTGTTTTAGTAGCTATTATAGATACTGCCTTGTACAAAAGTTCTTTTTTTTATTGTTCATTGCTGAATAATTATATTTTTAATTGTTCATGTGCTGTTCTATGGACTTTTATTTATTGGCTTTTATACTTCATAACCTTGCTGAACTCTCTTATTAGTGCAGCAGTTTGGTCTGTAGCTTATTTTGGATTATCTGGGTTGATATAACAGGTTAGTTCTTTTTTTCTTTTCCACTCCTTGTACTATCTCTACTATTTTCCTGTTTTATTGAGCTACGTAAGACTCTTTGTATAATATTGAACATACGCAATAATGGCAGTCACCTTTATCCTGTTCTTGTCTTTAAGGGGGTGGTTCTAGCATCTTACAGTTTTTTGTTCATTTTGTTTTTTTCTGTGAAATCTTGGAAGGTAGTCAGCTACTTAAAGTTAAGTCTGTTTCTTTGTATTTCTGTTTTGCTAAGGGTTTTTTTTTTTAAGTTGTGATTGTTGAACTTTATCAAATGGTTTTCTGCATGCGCTGAGTTTTTTCTTTAACGGGTTAATATGTGATCTACCTTAATAATTTCCTAAGGTTAAACTAAAAAAATAACATATTATACTTAGTTATTTTGAAAATAACAGCTGATAATAATTGAATGTCGTCAGGTATATAGTTATTTGGGCAGAAGCTAAAATAATATGTGACCTGAGAATTGTCCCTAAAAGTGACCATTTCTTTAGTTTGTTAATGTGTCAAAAAGACTAACTTAAAGAATGAACCTTAACTTGGAGAACAGACTTGTGGTTGCCAAGGGGGAAGGGGAGGGACTGGGATGGACTGGGAGTCTGGGGTTAATAGATGCAAACTACTGCCTTTGGAGTGGATAAGCAATGAGATCCTGCTGTGTAGCACTGGGAACCATATCTAGTCACTTGTGATGGAGCATGATGGAGGATAATGTGAGAAAATATATGTATGTATGTGTGACTGGGTCACTTTGCTGTACAGTAGAAAATTGATAGAACACTGTAAACCAGCTATAATGGAAAACATAAAAATCACTTAAAAAAGAAAAAGATCATGTAACTCAAAAAAAGAATAATATATATATTAAAAAAAAATTTCCCCAAGTGGTAATAGAATCTTCATTATTGAGATCCTGAGAGAAAACGTAGAAAGTTGTAGGAAAAGAAAACGGGTGGAACACTCTCTAAAGCTGGGAATCATTGAACACGGCATTGGATAAAATGCACATAATTTAAAATAATGGCCTTGAACTGAGTAATTTTTTTTGTGTGTCTTTTTGTCTTTTAGGGCCTCACCCTCAGCATATGGCGGCTCCCAGGCTAGGGGTCAAATCGAAGCTGTAGCTGCTGGCCTGTGCCACAGCCACAGCAACTGGGATCTGAGCCACGTCTGTGACCTACACCACAGCTCACAGCAACACCGGATTGTTAGTTAACCCACTGAGCAAGGCCAGGGATGGAACCTGCATCCTCATGGATACTAGTCGGGTTCGTTAACTCCTGAGCCGCAACGGGAACTACCGAATTGACTAATATTTATCGATTGTATCTTTTGAAATAGGAAAGAAATCAGAAAGCAGAGACCCTGATTCCAGAGTGAGTATTCAACCCCTACAAGCTGGACCAGCAGCATCAGCACCACCTTGGAGCTTGTTAGAGATGCAGACCCTGAGGCCCACGCAGATCTGCTGAGTCAGAATCGGCATTTTAACAAGATGTTTAGGTGATGCACGTGCACTTTAAAGGTTGAGAAGTCCTGATATAGAACACAGGCCAACATGCATCAATCAGACAACAATTAAGTATTAATAATGTGATGCTTATTAATTAACAGTTGCTAGTGATGGGTGCTAGGCTACATTAAAATTACCCAGAGAACATCAAAATGCAGACCTAGTACCAGAGACTCTAAATTTCAAGTGAGGCACAGAAAAAAAAATTTTTTTTTTGGCTTTTTGTCATTTTAGGGCCACACCCGCGGCATATGGAGATTCCCAGGCTAGGGGTCTAATTGGAGCTGTAGCTGCCGGCCTGCGCCACAGCCACAGCAATGCCAGATCCAAGCCATGTCTAAAACCTACACCACAGCTCACGGCAACGCCGGATCCTTAACCCACTGAGCGAGGCCAGGGATTGAACCCACAACCACATGGCTCCTAGTCGGATTCTTTAACCACCGGCGCCACGATGGGAACTCCGAAAAAAATTTTATTTTGATGGAGCCCTCTGGCTAATCATGGTTCACATCCAGGATGAAGAGCCACTGTAGAGAATTAGAAGTGGGAGTTCCAGAAAAAGATGGAAAGGAGCAGAAGAGTAGGTCTTGAACTGACCCTTAAAATATGGGTTCATTTTTTTTCGGTTTTCTTTGGTTTTTTGTCTTTTGGGGGGTTTCTTTGGCCGCACTCATGCATGTGGAAATTCCAGAGATTGGACCCACAACACAACAGTAACCCAAGTCGCTACAGTGACAACGCCAGATCCTTAACCCACTATGCCACAAGAGAACTCCTGGGTTAAATTTTTGCAGAATGAAGAACATGTATTTATGTGTGTGTGTGTGTGTGTGTGTGTGTGTGTAAGCAAGACTGTAAGACAATGTCATTGTAAATTTTTTCTAGAGAGAGAAACGAAAAAAAGCTAAGGAAATATTGCTCTCGGAGGAGTTTTAACAGAATTTTAAAACAATATCATTTCTCTGTTAGAAACAAGGGTGACACAATGTTGTACATAATATCTTGGGAGCCAGCATCATATTTGATTAATGCTTAGAAGCAATTTGAATGGATAGAATATTATTCTTCTCAATTCCCACTGGGGGCTAATACATCCATTCTTTTTCTCACATAAAAGACAGCTTTAAAGTCTTATTCTATATTGAGTAGAAATAATCTAAGCTCAGATTCATTTCAAGAACATGGAAAATATTTTCTGTTGGCACAATAGTGTGACTTCACTGCGTTCATTAAAAATCAAGTTGAGGAGTTCCCGTTGTGGCTCAGTGGTTAATGAATCCGACTAGGAACCATGAGGTTGTGGATTCGATCCCTGGCCTTGCTCAGTGGGTTAAGGATCCGGTGTTGCCATGAGCTGTGGTGTAGGTTGCAGACGCGGCTCGGATCCCACGTTGCTGTGGCTGTGGCGAAGGCCGGCGGCTACAACTCCTGTTAGACCCCTAGCCTGGGAAGCTCCATATGCCGCGGGTACAGCCCTAGATAAGGCAAAAAGACAAAAAAAAAAATGAAAGAAAGAAAGAAATCAAGTGAGATAACGGATATGATTATAATTTGAAATGTGGGAAATGATATATCAATGTCAGGTCATGGTTTGGATCCCTTCTGCCTCTCCCATCTCTTTCTCCTGCACAACCCTGCTCTTCCTCCCTGGCTCTTTTTGACTCCCCATCAGATCAGATGTTTTCCCTTCAATGCTTTCTTGATTTTTTTTTTTTTTTTCTGGTCAACTCTATGCCTTGACTATATGTCCCATGTTACACTTTATAATCTTGTGTTATAAGTTATTCATTTATCTGTAGGCTTCCTGTATTAGACTTGAAGCTCTTTGAGGCAAGGGCTTTTTAAATTCATCTTTGACTATCTAGTACCAGAGTTTCATTTCTCATATGTTGGGCCTAAACTCCTAACAGACCTCATCTCTTGTGGATAACAACTATAAATTCTGGACAAATTACAAAAAACAACTCCATGAATGCTCCAGAGAATAAACCAAGACAGGCAGATTTTGTACAGGCATTCAAATTTGGAAGAAATTACTGCCATATTGCAAGTCCCCAACTTTTGCAGGTGGCACAATGGCAGGCTATGATCACAGCATGCTGCTGTCTTTACCTGCTTTCTTTCTGACCTGGGCAACCAAAGGTTAGAACTCAAGGAGGCCATAGCTGCTGGAAAGTCTGGGAAGGCCCCCCTGAGCTCAGTGCCCAAGCAGGTAAACCGCAAATTCTACATTTCAGTCCTGCTCGTAATCTGATGCCTGGCATCACATGCATGGTGAACACTCACACTTACAGCTGAAGCTAAAGGAACTGAAGTGAGGTGTGAGCTGTTATGATGCCACAGATTCAATTCTCCCCCAGTGTTCTGTATTCTCCTTTAATAGCTCTTATTTTCCTAGGAATTTCTTAATATCTTTCTTCCCCAATGTGCTCCAAATGGCAGGTTGGATTATTGTTTCCAATCCCTTGGTAACTCCCTGTAATAGAATTACACAGCCATGCGTGTGGCCATGCAACTTGGCAGGAACTCCTGCTGGAATAATGAAGACTGTATCCCTGGCTCGTTAACTTGAGTTTGGCCGTTATGAGTTGATCTGACCAATGAAACATGGACAGAAGTGACAATGTAGCAGTTCTAAACTGAAGCATTACAAAGCACAGCATATCTGGATCCAATCAGGAAGCATAATGGTTTGAAGAGAGAAAGTGTAGTATAATGCATTATTAAACTGTGAGAGACATAGACAAAGGGAACTCTAAATGATACCCCAAGGACGAGAAGGATAAACTTGGAAGAAGGCTGCTTCCCAAGTATAGGTTTAGATCTTATCGCAGAGGGTATGGCTGCAGCCCATTGAATGGTGGAGCAGTTTGCTGGGTTGCCCTGACCAGAACTGGTCCACAATCACCATAATCATCAGGAAACAGCTCTCTGGGGCACAGGCGAGCAGAGGCACTGGGCAGGAGCACAAAGCAAGTCAGGGCACCTGGAGCTCACTCACTGGCAAGGTGGTACACAGCCTGTGGTACATGACATCTATGCTCAGAAGGCTGTAGGAAATATGCTCAGGGGTACAAGGGATCCAAGACGAGAGAGAGAGCAGGGCACCACTGCCAACATGAGGCCAAGAATGCACCAGTGTCCACATTAGGAGAGTCATGCCATGCAGGTCCCTGGGCCAGGACGTGTGATCCACAAGTGATGGTGCACTGAGCGCACAGCTGGGACAGAGCCCCATTTGATGTTCCAACACATACGCACTATGCAAGAAAAAGTAAAAAATATCCCAGATCCAGAAAAAGGAGCCTCCTTCCTCCTGAAAATGTCCTTCTACTGACAAAGTTTACTATAAAGGACATATACGCTGTAAAGGACAAATGATGAAAGAGTCCAGTCTAGGAGTTCCCGTCATGGCTCAGTGGTTAATGAATCTGACTAACATCCAGGAGGACACAGGTTTAATCCCTGGCCTCGCTCAGCAGTTAAGGATCTGGCATTACCATGAGCTGCGGTGTAGGTCACAGATTCGGCTCAGATTCTGCGTTGCTATGGCTGTGGTGTAGGCCAGCGGCTGCAGCTCCGATTTGACCCCTAGTCTGGGAACCTCCATATGCTGCGGGTATGGCCCTAAAAAGCAAAAAAAAAAAAAAAAAAAAAAAAAGAGCGAGAGAGAGAGAGAGAGTTCAGTCTATTACTGCAAAGCAGGTACTGAAGGGTGAAATTGGCATTGAGAGGGATAAATTGGCAACTGGCTCTTTTGAGCTGCTACTCTCCATGAGAAAACCACGGCCCAGAGAGTCACTGCTTCTGACTAAGACCTACAACGTGGAGCAGACAGTAGCATTACATGGAGTTTGACCTGCCTGAGTTGTGATCATTGAAATGACACCCAACTTCGAAACCCTAGCATAAAATAAATGTTCATTGCAGCAAGCTACTGAGATTTTTGAAGCTATTTGTTAAATTAAAAAAAAAATGACTAAGACATCCTGTTTTCCTCCAGTCCCCTGTGCTTAGAATATAAGAAGAGCTCAATACATTTTTTTTTTTTAATCTTTTTAGGGCCGTACCTGCGTCATATGGAGGTTCCCAGGCTAGAGGTTGAATGGGAGCTGTAGCCGCTGGCCTACACCACAGCCACAGCAACGCCAGATCCAAATTGCATCTGCGATCTACACCACAGCTCATGGCAATGTCAGATCCTTAACACACTGAGTGAGGCCAGGGATCGAACCTGTGTCCTCATGGATCCTAGTCAGATTTGTTTCTGCTGAGCCACGATGAGAACTTCTCAATACATATTTTTAAATGCATTGTTATTCAAACTTTGGGGCCATTTTCTGATCGCTCTTAAAGTTTAGCCCAGGTGTTGTCTAATGGGCTAGAGAATGAGTCACCATTTCAGGTTCACAGCAGAATAGGAAAAACATGAGGAATATTACTGGATTTTGAAACTGATCTTTAAAAGAAAAAACCTAAACCCAGGAATTGCCTTTTTTTTAGGATTTGGAATCCATGTACCTCCTTCAGTGTGAAGCTTTTTATATGATGCAGCTAGGCCAATAGGCCTGGATTCATCATCTAAATTGGTACCTTTTTGATGTTGCTTTGGGGGAACAAGGTGAAAACTAATCAGAAGAAGATTGCCTTATATGTGAGCTGGCTGTTGTTCAAAGGGTGAATTTATGGGTGAAGAGAGAAAACAGATAATCAAAATACAGCCTCTACTTGCAGGGCTGCAAATATCATAAGTTAATTTTATGTTCCAATCTTTTTCTTCTGTTTGGGGTCAGAGCACACATCACACTCTCATATATAACTGACTAATGGTGAAGAACTCTGTCCTTGCTTTCATTAATTATTCTGTTGATGCTACTTTCATTACATCACAAAGAACCATCCACAAGCATTACACATTCTTTGGCCAACTGCAATTCTTTTATGTTTACCTATTGTTTTCTAAGTACTCTATTAATATCTTTCCTATAGAGATATGAACCCCTTTCAAGAATGATGGGTAGAAATTTTGGCATGGTATTTCAAACAGGATATTTGGTTTCACTACAGCTGCTGGCCATGGCCATCTCTATCAGGGACTGAAGAGTTTGGCCAGGCTTCTCATGGTGCCCCTAGTGGTAGAGCTGCCCCTGAACTTGTGACCAGAGCTATGTGAGAAGAGCTTCTTGTCACTTCTCTGTCTGCCCTGGCACCTCTCCCTCTAAGCCAGCGGCTCTGTATCAGCTACCACTTCTTCCAAGTCATCACCACTCTACCATATGGGGGTTTTGACTTAGCTTTTCATAGTGGGTTTTATTTTTTTTTTAAGCACACTGTTAACCTTCCCTTCTATGAGTGTATGAGTCATTTATTTACCTTCCAAGGATGTTCATTAAAATGCTTTCACAGTTGGAAGTTCCCATTATGGCTCATCAGTAACGAGCCTGACTAGTATCCATAAGGACACAGGTTTGATCCCTGGCCTCGCTGAGTGGGTTAAGGATCTGGCATTGCCATGAGCTGTGGTGTAGGTTGCAGACACATCTCAGATCTGGCATTGCTGTGGCTGTGGGGTAAGCCAGCAGCTACAGCTCCGACTGGACCCATAGCCTGGGAAGCTCCATATCCCACAGGCGTGGCCCTAAAAGAAAAAAAAAAATTCTTTCACAATAAAATCATGCATTATATTTATATTATTTTAGGTCCAGAGCCTCTCTATCTCTTAAACTTCTAAAGTTTCCCCTTTCTCTAACACTCATCTTAACAATCTAAAATTGTTTTCCATATATTTGTTTATTCTTTTCCTAGCCTCTCTTTTCTGATTGGACTAACTTTTGAGACACATCTCTGAACAATGTTTTTCAAAGAATAGAAATGATGTCGTCACTTATAAATGAAGTTTACGAACAGAATATAGGCCTAGAGAGAATTCTGGACAAGTTCTCTCCAGTTTTCTCCTGTTGCATTTGAGGTTTAGAGAGATGAGTTAACCTGTACTAGGTTATATAACTAAGTGCTGGCCGATTTGGGCCCAGGACTCATTAACGCTTTTCCTCTCCCAGTTCCTTCTCCCCTGCATTGCACCCCAGAATCAGAAAATGGAAGAGCAGGAAAGCATGTGAGAGATCACTCTATCTGACCATATTACTTTAAAGATAAACCAATGCCAGGGACATTTGGACATCTGGCCTGACAGCGATATTCTCAGCCTTCCGGCAGACATCCCTGCTTTCTCCTTTCAATTCCAAAGTAAGAAGAACTTCAGCAAATCACTGAGGACCTCGTGCTGGTCAGACAGCTCTGCCACCCTCATGGATAAGCAGAATACGAGCTGTGCTAGAAAATCTCTCCCAACAAAAACATCAGCCCATACATATCCTTTTTGGGAAATTAATTCTTCTGGGTACTGAAGGCTTCTTTCTCACTTTTAGAATCTCCTATTAAAATGCACACAATCCTGCTATAAAACTTGACTGTGATGATTTTTGTACACCTATAATTGTAATAAAATTCATTAAGTAATCTAAAAAAATAAAATGCACATAATCCTACAGAATCACTTTGAGTCATTTCCGATGTTATTAAGTAATATTTCAAGGGTTTTCTCGATGAGAAGGGCTCCCTTGCTGTGCTCTTGTAATAAAGGAAGGGAACCAGGAGAAAAGAGTTCTGAAATGAGATGTTTCTCTTCAAATCAAGTGCCCTAAACTACATTTGGGACTGAGTTGGACTGAAATTCTCGCTGCCTTACAGAGGCAGCAGTTCTTAGCAAACACGGCTACATTTGATAGTTTTATCTAAAAGATGCAAAATTGGGTAGAATCCTTTTAATTTCTCTTCAGTCTCATTTTGTGATTGTTAAAGATCCCACATAGAGACAAGGAGGAACATTGGAGTTGAGGCTTAAGTGAAATAACCTAAACACATTTTACATTTTATTTGCAATCTATGTATTTCATCAATTCTAGGATGCACTCTCACCTCTCCACTCTAACATTTCTGAAATTGAGGTGTTACTAATGGTTGGTGATGTCTTAAAATCATTGGCAGCCAGGTGGGTGGTCACTGCTATGCAGTTATTTATGGCATCAGCTCCATCATGGTATTTATGTCATTGTCAATTCAATTGACTTATATACACTGTTATTACCACACATGGCAAATTTAACTGGCATTGAAAATATCTTCCATGGATTATTCTATGATTTGAAACACTAAGATATTGGGAATGCAGAGTGGCAGAAAAACAGCATCAGGGTGTAAGTTTGATATTAGGGAAACAAATAGCTGTCATTGAAATAAGATGACAATTTCACATTTTCTTTCAATGCAATGACCAAATGCTTCATGGGATCTAGGAAAAGAAGATAATCATAGGCAGATGAAACTCTGTTACATTTCATTATTCACGTTTATGCAGAAAGCTTTACCTATATCTCACCAAGGAACACTGTACAACATCAACATTTTAGAATTTTCTTCCAGGCTGGCAGTTTGAAAGAAAATCTCAAAGATAATAGTGAAGTATCATCTTAAGAAATGCTGCATTAATAGAGCACTCACTGGTACAAGACAAGATCATATGTATTCTATGGCATAACATAGATATAAGAACAAACATGGACGTGGAAATTCTGTGTTGAAAAGTAATTCAAAATACTTTGACAACAGTTGTACTCCAGTGTTCAAAGAGGCACTATTTGCAATAGCCAGGACACAGATGCAATCTAACAAATGAATAAATAAAAATGTGGTATGTATACAAAATGGAGTATTACTCAGTCATAAAAAAGAATGAAGAAATGCCATTTGCAGCAACATGGATAAACCTAGAGCTTATCATATTAAGTGAAGTAAGGTCAGAGAAAGACAAGTATCATATGATATCACTTATATGTAGATCTAAAAAGATGATATAAATGAACTTATTTACAAAACGGAAATAGACTCACAGATCTTGAAAACAAACTTGTGATTCCAAAGGGGAAAGGGGAAGGAGGGATAAATTAGAAATATAGTATTAACAGATACATACCACTATACATAAAATAGATAACCAACAGGGACCTACTGCATAGCTCAGGGAGCTATATTAAATACTTTTAATAACCTATAATGGAAAAGAATCTGAAAAAGAATATATATAAAATAATATACAAACTATAAATATATAAAACTGAATCCCTTTGCTGTACGTCTGAAACTAACACAACATTGTACAACTATACATCAAGTTTAAAAAGACAGAAAAGAAAGTTATACAATGAATTTGAAAAAACCCTTAGGAACTAAATCAGTGCAAATATATGCTTAAAATTTATGTTTAAGTGTTCCCGTCATGGCTCAGTGGTTAATGAACCTGGCTAGTACCCATGAGGACGAGAGTTCGATCCCTGGCCGTGTTAAGTGGGTTAGGGATCCTGTGTTGCTGTGAACTGTGGTGTAGGTCGCAGACGTGGTTCAGATCTGGCATTATTATGGCTGTGGTGTAGGCCAGCAGCTGCAGCTCTGATTTGACCCCTCTGCTGGGAACTTCCATATGCCGTGGGTGTAGCCCTAAAAAGACAAACAAACAAAAAACCCTACGTTTAAATCTAAGTCTAAAAAGATCTTTTAGGGAGTTACCATTGTGGCTCAGTGGTAATGAACCTAACTAGTATCCATGAGGATATGGGTTCGAGTCCTGGCCTCGATCAGTGGGTTAAGGATCTGGCATTGCTATGAGCTGTGGTGTAGGTTGCAAACGTGGCTCAGATCTGGCGTTGCTGTGGCTGTGGTGTAGGCTGGCAGCTGTAGCTCCTATCTGACCCCTAGCATGGGAACTTCCATATGTCGCAGGTGTGGCCCTAAAAAAAAAAAAATTTAAATAAATAAACTAAAAGTTTTTTCAGTGTGGGGTTAGTAGATGCAAACTGTTAACATTTAGAATGGATAAACAATGGAGTTCTACTGTATAGCACAAGGAACTATATCTAATCTCCTATGAGAGACCATGATGGAAATGCATATTAAAAAAAATATGTATTTATGCACAACTGAGTAGTTTTCTGTATAGCAGAAATTGGCACAACATTGTAAATCAACTATACTTTAATTTTTTAAAAAAGTTCTTTCAAAAATTATACAATAAAATTTCAAAGTAATTAGGAAGCACTATATCATAATTTAATTTGAACCATTTTTCTTAGTATTAAATAAATAATGGTGTAGCTTATAATTGATGACATCTCAAATTCAGCGGCAAAGTCTAGAAAGATCCAGGTCCTCTAACTGTCAAATGCATTGCGCTATGTCCATTTATAGAATGCACTCAGTGCATAGAAGAGAGCTGATGAAGAAAGAAGAACAATAACTTATAAAATGTGTCTGGGGGGATTCTTAAGTAATAGCAGTATCTATCAGGGAAGGAAGCTGTCCCTGGAGCTGATTTTCGTTACTTGGACATTTTCAACTCAAAGCTGATCACTTTTTACCTGGTGTCTGAACTTCTGCTGAAAAATTTTCAGAGGCATAAAACTGAATTATCTTGATTTGCTGAATAGGATAATTACTTATGATGATTTTTTTAAATCATACCTGTGAAGACTCTACAGGAGGCCAAATATAGTTATGCAGTTAACCTTTAATTTAGTTTGGTTGTTCTTAAGTAGCAGATAATCAGATAAAGTGTGGAGGGCAAGGTCAAAATCACTTCTCAGGCATTGCAAGGCAGATGTGATTCCCTCCCCCACAGATGGTGGCTATGGTCTGAAGATTCGGACCCTCTTACATGACATGCTAGAGGTATTGATGTAACACCTATGTGATCATAAATGGGGAAGACAATGCGCAGGCTTATGGCACATAAATGACTGGTCAGTTAAGACTTTTCACCAGAGTGGCCTTTCTTCAGTTATGAAAACAAGCACAGCCCAATGGGACTCCTGGGCACAAGAGCCTTTCTGTGTCCTCCATTTCTTGTTCTTGGGAAATGGGCCTCATTCAGCCTCCATGACCTTCCCTGAGTTCCTAGGGGCAAATTCAGACAGTTGCTGATCTGGGAAGGGAGGGGAGGCAGAGACCAGGGAGGAGCAGTCAAGCAACAATAGCACAGCCTTGGGGCAGGATCCTGGTTCCCTCTCAGGGATACACATAATGAGGGCATCTTATACACATAAGAGAAAAGTGATATTCCTTAGGCTTCTTTTAGAAATGAATACTTTGAAACTGAACAGCTTGGAGTCCTTCTTTGTCCTTTTCCCTGACTTAAATGCACCCTAAACAAAATCACCCCTAAGCTAAAAATTAGGCACCGAGAGCATACTTGCCTGTGGGTTAAAGATGATTAGCACCTGATGTTTTTCAGGAAACTTCCTAGTTTGTTGTAATCTCTGATCAATATGCCCTTTTAGCAAGTACTGTTATTCTAGGCAATAACCCGGAAGACCACCATCAGGATCATACCGAGATCTCCTGACTCCAGCTTTGATGAGTAAGATTCCCCCAAAGAAAGATGAATGCATGTTTGTCCCAATCCTGATTCCTACCTGAAAACCTGTTTTTCTCCTTTTTTACTATTAAACTCTTCGCAGTTCTTTCTAATGGGGGCACAGTCTTTAGGGCATCAGCCTGCTGTGACCCTCCTTTGCCTGGCAAAGCAATAAAGCGTTTTTTTTTTTCTCCTTTGCCCCAAACTCTGTTTCTGCATTTCAATTTGGCACCAGCAGAAAAAGGCCGAATTTTGGCAACAGTTTCAGCAAGGCCAGATCCAAGCCACGTCTGGGACCTACACTGCAGCTCATGGCAATGCCGGATCCTTAACCCACTTAGGGAGACCAGGGATTCAAACTGCATCCTCACAGATACTAGTCAGGTTTGTTACTGCTGAGCCACGAAGAGAACTTCTATTCAAACAATTTCTTTTTCTTTTCTTTCCTTACAGAATAATGACTTTTTAAAGACCAAAACTTCAATAAATGAAAGCTCCTTTAGAAGCAAATTTTCAGCATTAAAATTTTAGACCAAAATGTACCTACTAATTTTATTTGGCACTGTAGTGTTTATATTGAGAAAATGTCATTGAGAACAGATATGAATAAATCTTCATTTTACATACAAATTGTTGTTTGTTACTTATATAAAGTTGTTTTTGTTATTGAATTGGTACATATTTCCATCTGTGAAATTGTGTTTGGTTATCTTGGATTGGGATGGAAGGCATTATAATTCTCATTAAAATTAATGGAGTAAAAGATTTTTAAATTTTAATGGCTTTTCACTTGGCAGCAGGGACTTTCAGGGAATGAATTAACGAAGGAAGAGATATACTTAAGAGGCCTGGATTTAAAGAAGAAATAACCCTCCAATGAGTATGTGATCCAAAGAAGATGTTTCCAGCTTCTTACAAATTTTTTAGTTTCTTGAAATTATATCAAGACAATCACCAAAGACCAGCCACCCAGGCTTGGTTTTGGCTCAAAGTCCACATGCCTAATACTAATAGGCTCAAGTGCCAAGGAAGGGTGTGCCAAGATCACCTGGATGCTCTTCTAGGCCATTTGTTTTCTCCTTCTCCCCGTGCTACACACAATTTTGTGGTTTCTCTTCTCATCTTTGTACCCCCACTACCTGTCTCTGTCTCATACAGAGTCATCCACACTAAATAGTGTTCAGTTTTGGTTTTTTTTAAGACCAAATTTTCCTTAAGTTTTAAACTACAGTTTCTATGTATAGAATAGTAACTCCCAATTTTTCTTGAGAAGAAAACTCTGCCTGCATTTGATATCACAATTTTAAAACTTTGCCTTTAAAAAGAAATCATGTTCATTTTGAAGGGAGGCAGAATATGCCACCCCCAAAATACGCCCCTTAAGCTTAAGGATTATCTTGAGCTGGTTGGGGTTTTGTTTGCTTGTTCTTTTCTTTTTGGCCACACCCATGGCATGTGGGAGTTCTGGACCAGAGATCAAACCAGGCCACAGCAGTAACAACAGCAGATTTTTAACCCACTGTGCCACCAGGGGAACTCCTTGAGCTGGCTGTTTTTAAGAAATAGCAGATAAAGGAGAAGCTCTGAAAACTGATTAAAAGTTACCCTTTTGTTGGAGGCATTTACATGTCTCAGGGAAATCTACATTCGTAAGAGTGTCTCCCTCTAGGTACCATTGAGGAGGAGAAATAAATCTCTAGAAACTCTTACCAATGGAGAAGCCACAGACTTAAATCTACAGAACAACTGTATCCTTGTTTACTGTGTTTTTTCTGGTCACCTCCCATAACTGGCATCCTCATCTCCCACCCAACATCTTTCTTTTGTCTCTAACTAACAAAATAAAGTTATTGAAGGTGGTGGCTTGGATCATTTCTGAGAGTTACTGTTTTCCCAGGTCTCTCTCATGTATATGGGAGTTGTACATGTTATTAATCTTCTCTTTGTTTTTCTTCTGTTAACATGTCTTTTTATTACAGACAGATCTTGGTCAAGAACATAGGAGCACTCCTACAAAGTCAAGATTGAGAACTCCCAGAAGAGGGATATTCAAGAAAAAGAAAAGTTATCAGTGACATAGGTTAAATCAAAATAGAAAGACCTTGTTGGTGTGGACTGAAGTTTGGCACTTGCCATCAGCCTCTACATGGAGTAAAACATGAGCCACTGCAGCTGCCAACCCACAACACCCCCTGAGTGGAGCTCAGGGTGGAGACCAGGAGTGAGGCACTCTGTGCTCTGGGAAAACTGGAAAGAACAGGTCTTCAGATGGTTAGATATTTTAGGAGAAGATTTTATAAACCCAATTGTTGCATCTCCTCATAGCTAGAAAAACGCTAAAATCCTTCATGATCATGTCTCCTCCTTGTGACCTGTAGTAACCTTCAGGAGATCAGCAACAAACTTTCGTAAAATGTGTGCGTCCCACATGCGCACACATATCCCCTATCTTTCTCGTATCCTGATATTCCCCCTTTTCCTCCTAGGTTGGTATTTCAGCTCCGTCTGTAATTAAGGATAAAACAAAGAATGTCACGGTCATCTGAATGTAGTTACCTCCAAGGGTGAGAGCCAGTGAGTCCGCACGCTGCTAGGAAAACTCAGGATGCTGGCCCTGATAGCGGAGGTGCATATCAAAGGAATGATTTCTGTGAGCCCAGGCCTCTTTTGTTCCTGCTCCCTGACCTTCCTTTGTTGCAAAAACTCTTATACATCTAGCTCCTCCCTCACCACCTCCGAGTAGTTTCTTGGGGCTACTTGAGATGCTGCCTCCCTGGCTTAAGTCCTCATTTCGTCCCAAATAAAACTGAACTCTCAACATTCAAGTTGTGTATTTTTTAGTTGACATTGGTTATCTATTTTATATGTAGAAGTAAGTGTGTATATTTCAATCCCAAACTCCTAATTTATCCCTCTTCCCCCTTGGTTAATCATGCATCTGTTTCCCATGTGTCTGTTTCTGTTTTGCAGTTGAGTTCATTTGTATCATATCTTTTGGATTCCACATCTAAGTGATATCATATATTTGTCTACAGTCATCTTTAGCTGTATAAAATGCACAATATAAAATTCACCATCTTGAAAGAAAAAACAAAAGAAAATTCATATGAAAGTGCATATGTCTGAAGACAAACCTCCATATTAGATCACTGCATATCACACTAACTCTTTAGAATACTTGGAAGTTTCCTACCCCCCAAAATTATTCTTGATAAAGTAAAAAGAGATAATATAAGAACACATGCAGTTACAATCATTAAGAGTTTCTAGTGTAATAAACAAAGCAAGCGGAGGTAGGCGGGTTAAGTTTTAAGTAGACTAAGAGAGGTGAGCAGCTTTGGGATAACATTTTAGAATTTTATACAAGTGAGGTCACAATCGATTCTAAACTTGCTTAAAGATTTATTTTTTCTATAAAATCTGGACTTTCGTATATTATCACTACCATAAAAGAGTAATACTGACATACTTGAAATAAGAGATCCCAAGAGCTAAGAGCTATTTTTTTTCTTGATAAGTTAATTATGTAAAATTTTTAAACACTTAGATGTTCAACATCGCTCCTCATTAGAGAAATGCAAATCAGAACCACTATGAGGTACCACCTTACACCGGCCAGAACGGCCATCGTCAAAAAGTCTACAAACAATAAGTGCTGGAGAAGGTGTGGAGAAAAAGGATCCCTATTACACTGTTGGTGGGAGTGCAAATTGGTGCAACCACTGTGGAAAACAGTATGGAGATTCCTCAGAAAACTCGAAATAGAATTACCATTTGATCCAGCAATCCCACTCCTGGGCATCTATCCAGAGGAAACCCTGACTCGAAAAGACACATGTACTCCAGTGTTCACTGCAGCACTCTATGCAATAGCCAGGTCATGGAAACAACCTAAATGTCCATCGACAGAGGAGTGGATAGGGAAGATATGGTACATACACACAGTGGAATATTAGCCATTAAAAGGAATGAATTACCAACACTTATAGCAACATGGATGGACCTAGAAATTATCATGGGAAGTGAAACCAGGCAGACAATTAGACAGCAACACCCAATGCTACCGCTTACATGTGGAAACTAAAAAGACACAATGAACTTCTTTGAAGAACAATGACTCATAGACTTTGGAAAACCTTGGTTTTTCAAATAAGACAATCTGGGGGGCGGTGGGATACACTGTGGATTTGGGACACAAAATCTGTCAAATTGACTTGTGATAATTTATGTACACCTATAATTGAAATAAAATCCATTAAGTTAAAAAAAATTTTTAAACACTTAGGATGTCAGTTGCTTTTTCCTTGGCCCCAAGAACTCTAGTTCAGTGGTTCTTAACTGGGGGTGGTTTTGACCTTCAGGAGACACTTGGCAACGTGTGAAGACATTTTTGGTTACTTCAACTGTGAGAGTGAGGGGAGAGGAAGGAATTAATCTTGGTTTTTTTTTTTTTTTTCTCTTTAGGGCCATACCCACAGCATACTGAGGTTCCCAGGGTAGGGGTTGAATTGGAGCTACAGTTGCCAGCCTATACCACAGCCACAGCAACGCCAGATCTGAGCCGGATCTGAGACCTACACCACAGTTCATGGCAACGCTGGATCCTTAACCCACTGAGCAGGGCCACGGATCGAACTCACATCCTCATTGATACTAGTGGGGTTCCTTACCACTGAACTACAATGGAAACTCCTGACTTTTTCATTTTTTGATCTCATGGACCTTGAACACTGCCTGATACTTATAGAAGCATAATAAGTATTTGCTGAACAAGCAAGGGAATAACTGAAGGAATAAATGAATGAATAAAAAATGATACAATTATTCTCCCTGAGCAACTTTCAGTCACTTAATTTATACTGTGGTGGTGTTAGCCATCAGTCTTTGCGAATGGAATTCAAAACTTAGTTTTCCATAACTGTCTCTATTGAATGAGAAAGATGTGCATATTCCCTGTACACACATGCATGCACGTTTGCCCACACTGCCAAAGAACGTGGAGAATTCATTCTCTTGGAGGGAAAAATCAATCAAGAGCGTTTGTTTTCACTGTGAGCGTCACCACGAACGAGACTGTTGCTGTGCACTTACTGATGAAATGTTTAAGGGGCAGCTGCAGATAATTTGAGACTTGTGTCTCCAGATCACAGAAATCTGCAGTCATTTGAGAAACAGCAACTCTATTTTGTTTCTTTTTGTTTTCATCTCACACCCGAGCTTTACTTGCTCCACTGTTATTTTAATATTGTCTCCTTGCCCAGGTCAGCAGTGAAATCACTTGGTGTTGGGATCAAAGACTAATCTTTCCAGTGGCCACAGCAGGGTCCCTGTTGACTCTGCAGGCATCAGCAAAAAGCAGTGATCTGGGCATTGGGAATGGATTAACTGTCCAGCACTGCCTGACAAATTACCCCAAAACTGAGCAGCTTAATAGGACAAACACTTGTTACTTCCTAATTTCTGTGAGTCAGAAATATGGGCGTGGCTTAGCTGGGTCTTTTGACTCAGAATTTCTCAAGGGTCAAAAAACAAAGTACTGACTGAGACTGAAGTCATTCCCAAGGCTTGATGGCTTCTAAACTCACTCACAGTTGTTGGAATTCAGTTCTTCATGAGCTGTTAGACTGAGGGCCTCAGTTCCTCCATGGTTGTTGACCAGAGGCAGCCCCACGGTTCCTTGCCACACGGGCCTCTCCATAGGGCAGCTCACAACATGGCAACTGGCTTCATCAAAGTGAGGGAGCAAGAAGAGGAAGAGAGACAGTAAAAGCAAGGTCGAAGTCACTGCCCCTTATAACCTAATCACCAAAGTGACACTGCATCACTTCTGCCATATTCCGTTTAGTAGGAGCAAGTCACTAAGTACTGTTTACACTCAAAGAAAGGCCTCACAGGGGAGTTCCCATTGTGGCTCAGAGGGTTATGAAACCAACTAGGATCCATGAGGACAAGGATTCGATCCCCAGCCTCGCTCAGTGGGTTAAAGATCTGTTATTGCCGTGTGCTGTGGTGCAGGTCGCAGATGCAGCTTGTATCCTGTGTTGCTGTGGCTGTGATGTAGGTTGGCAGCTGTAGCTCCTATCTGACCCCTAGCGTGTGAACCTCCATATGCTGCATGTGTGGCCCTAAAAAGCAAAAAAAAAGAGAAGGGACTCACACAAGCTGCCATCTTAGGAGACTTAGATTTCAGTGGAATGACAGTGATGAGCACTGAGCCACTGGCCGTGTTATTTTGCTGTTTGGCCCTGAGTTTTCTCATTTGCAAAATGAGGAGATTTGACCGGGTTGTGTTGGAGTTCACAGATGTTATTAAGGATAACCTACTTCCAGGGCTTATTTGTTGAATATAAGGATAGGGCTTTACTCTTCTTTAATGTGTTGATTAAGGCATTCTGGCTTCCTGCAGTAGGGTCTTGCAAAGAAAAGTGGTCCTCTGTAATTTGGATCCAGGGGTTCTGAACTGAAGTGGGAGCTGACAGGCAATTCTGGAAACTCACTCCTTTACACTGAGGCACCTTAGTTCTAGCACTTTTGCCCTGCTTCAGAGTCTGTTCCATTCTCCTCTGCCTTCTGTTTTCTTCTCCACACATATCTTTTACTTAGCTTCTATTTTCACGCTTTTTTTTTTTTCTTAATTTTCTTATGGCCACATGTGCAACATATGGAAGTTCCCAGGCCAGGGATTGAATCCGAGCCTTAGCTGCAGCAACACCAGATCCTTTAACCCACTGTGCTGGGCCAGGAACTGAACCATAGCCTCCAAAGTGACCCGAGCCACTGCAGTTGGATTCTCAACCCACTGTGCCACAGGGGGAACTCCACCTTTACACTATTTTAATTTGCTGTGGTCCCTCATGATCCAGATCCTACATTCTGACATTTCCTATGTGCATCTTTTCAAAGACTGATAAATTCCATACCCTCCACTGTTAATTCCTGAGAAAGACAATCTCATTATTCCAGGTCATCCTTTCATGACAAACTTCCAGGTGTGGAGGATCAAAACAGGCTCACCGTAAGTGACTGTACATCAATTTTCTAATGTTTCCAACACTGTCTATATAGAAGAATGAATCCAAGGATTACATCTGATAGGTCTAAAGTGCTTCCACTTCCTTCTTAGCCTTTTTCTTTATTCTTATTGATAAAAAAAAAAAAAAAAGGTGCACAATGAGGGAGTTCCCGTCGTGGCTCAGTGGTTAACGAATCCGACTAAGAACCAAGAGGTTGCGGGTTCGATCCCTGGCCTCGCTCAGTGGGTTAAGGATCCGGCGTTGCTGTGAGCTGTGGTGTAGGTTGCAGACACGGCTCTGATCCCACGTTGCTGTGGCTGTGGCGAAGGCCGGCGGCTACAGATCCTGTTAGACCCCTAGCCTGGGAACCTCCATATGCCGCTGGTGCGGCATTAGAAAAAAAAAAAAGGTGCACAATGAGATAAAAATCTAGGGAGGAGTACAAGTACATGATCTGTTCCTTAGACTCTATAGTAAGATAGGAATCTGAACAAGAAGAAAAACAGCTCAAATATTTGTTCTACTGACAGGTTTTTCAAACTACGACATTCTGACCTGCCCCCTCCCACCCAAAAAAAGTATACTGAGCAGAGAATTATCTGAATGACACTCCACGAGAAGGTTTTAATTGATTTCAGTAATTAAGACATTCCATTGATTTCAAACTTTCCAATTTATTTTAGCTAAATTGAAACTTTGGCTGTTACCCTGTTGACTTCCTAGCTTAGAGCGTTAAGTCACAAAATATAATGCCGAACACTGAGATCATATTTACTCCAAAGTGAGAATGGAGAGTGCCTCACACACACAGAAGTCTCCTCTGCAACTAGGAATCAGTGTGTTTTCACAGTTTCCTACTTTTGCTCATAGTACAAACTCTGGCCTACGATGAGTTACTCTTGCAATTAAATAAAGATCCATTGATCCTTTTTTCATCTTTGCTCATTATATATTTCTTTTTAAAACTCCCTTCAGGCGTCATTTCTTTGAGAAAATCTTTTGCAACTTGATTCCTAAGTTTGGGTGATAATTATATGCTTTTATTTTATTTTTTTATTTATAATGATCTGTATTTTTTCCTTTATAGCTGGTTTACAGTGTTCTGTCAATTTTCTCTTTTTTTTGTCTTTTTTGCCTTTTTTTTTTATGTAGAGCTGCACCCACGGCATATGGAGGTTCCCAGGCTAGGGGTCTAACAGGAGCTGTAGCTGCCGGCCTTCGCCACAGCCACAGCAACGCGGGATCCGAGACGCGTCTGCAACCTACACCACAGCTCACGGCAACGCCGATCCTTAACCCACTGAGCAAGGCCAGGGATTGAACCCGCAACCTCATGGTTCTTAGTCGGATTCGTTAACCACTGAGCCATGAAGGGAACTCCTGTCAATTTTCTACTGTACAGTAAGGTGACCCAGTTACACATACATGTATATAATTATATGCTTTTAGAGCCCAGAGAGAATTGACTGTTTTAAAATCCAGTCTCCTCATTTTCTTTTTTTTTAAGTATAGTTGGTTCACAGTGTAATGTAGTTTTAGGTGTACAGTAAAGTGACTCAGTTATATGTGTGTGTGTCTGTGTGTCTGTGTGTGTGTATAGTGTGTGTATAAAATTCTTTTTAATAATCTTTTCCCTTATAGGTTATTATAAAATACTGAATATAGTTACCTGTGCTATATAGTAGTACCTTGTTGGTTGTCATTAGTCTCATTTTCTGATTGAGAAAACTGAGGCCAATAAAAGGGAAATGGCTTGCCTATCACACAGCTAGTTAGTGGCAGAGCTGAGATTGGAGTCCAGGTTGCCTCATTCCAGATTTATATAATTTTTTTCTTTTTTGGGTGCTCTGCTGCGTATATCAGATCCGAATTGCACTTCCGACTTACACAGCAGCTGTGGCAACACCTGATCCTTTTAACCCGTCCTGGTGCTGTAGAGATGCTGCTGATCTGGTTGTGCCACAGTGGAAACTCCAAGACCTATATATCTTTTTTATTTTTTTGATAATGATTTTCATTTTTCCCGTTTTGAATGGTTCACAGTGTTCTATCAGTTTTCTACTGTACAGCAAGGTGATCCAGTCACACATACATGTATACATTTTTTTCTCACATTACCATGCTTCATCACAAGTGCCTAGATACAGTTCCCAGTGCTATACAGCAGAATCTCACTGCTTATACATTCCAAAGGCAGTAGTTTGTATCTATTAACCCCAAATTCCCAGACCAGCCCTCCTCCCTCTCCCCCTCCCCCTTGGCAACCACAAGGCTGTTCTCCATGTCCATGATTTTCTTTTCTGTGGAAAGGTTCACTTGGGCTGTATATTAAAATCCAGATACAAGCGATATCATATGGTATTTGTCTTTCTCTTTCCGACTTACTTCACTTAGTATGAGAATCTCTAGTTCCATCCATGTTGCTGCAAATGGCATTATTTTGCTCTTTTTTATGGCTGAGTAGTATTCTGTTGTGTATATGTACCACTTCTTCTTATTTATTTATTTATTTGCTTTTTAGGGCCACACCCATGGCATATGGAAATTTCCAGGCTAGATGTGGAATCGGAGCTATAGCCACTGGCCTACACCACAGCCACAGCTATGCTTGATCCAAGCTGCACCTGTGACTTATACCACAGCTCATGGCAATGCCAGATCCTTAACCCGCTGAGTGAGGCCACGGATCGAACCTGAATCTTCATGGATCTTAGTCAGGTTCGTTAGCAACTGAGCCATAACCGGAACTCCCATGTACCATATCTTCTTAATCCAATCATCTGTCGATGGACATTTAGGTTGTTTCCATTTCTTGGCTATTGTGAATAGTGCTGCAATGAACATGCGGGTACATGTGTCTTTTTCAAGGAAAGTTTTGTCTGGATATATGCCCAGGAGTGGGATTGCTGGGTCACATAGTAGTTACATGTATAGTTTTCTAAGGTACCTCTATACTGTTTTCCACAGTGGTTGTACTAGCTTACATTCCCACCAACAGTGCAGGAGGGTTCCCTTTTCTCCACACCACTTCCAGCATTTGTTGTTTGTGGACTTATTAATGATGGCCATTCTGACTGGTGTGAGGTGGTACTTCATAGTAGTTTTGATTTGCATTTCTCTAATCATCAGTGATGTTGAGCATTTTTTCATGTGCTTGTTGGCCATCTGTATATCTTCTTTGGAGAAATGTCTATTCAGGTCTTTTGCCTATTTTTCAATTGGATTGTTGGCTTTTTTGCTGTTGAGTTGTATAAGTTGTTTGTATATTTTAGAGATTAAGCTCTTGTTGTTGTATCGTTTGAAATTATTTTTTCCCATTCTGTAAGGTGTCTTTTTATTTTTTTATGGTTTCCTTTGCTGTACAAAAGCTTGTCAGTTTGATTAGATCCCATTGGTTTATTTTGCTTTTATTTCTGTTGCTTTGGGAGACTGACCTGAGAAAACATTTGTAAGGTTGATATCAGAGAATGTTTTGCTTACGTTCTCTTCTGGGAGTTTGATGGTATCTTTTCTTATATTTAATTCTTTAAGCCAATTTGGGTTTATTTTTATGCATGGTGTGAGGGTGTGTTCCGGTTTCATTGATTCACATGTGGCTGTCCAGTTTTCCCAGCACCACTTGCTGAAAAGACTTTTTCCCATTTATATTCTTGCCTCCTTTGTTGAAGATTAATTGACCACAGGTGTCTGGGTTTATTTCTGGGTTCTCTATTCTGTTCCACTGGTCGGTCTGTCTGTTTTGGTGCTAGTACCACACTGTCTTGATTACTGTGGCTTTGTAATACTGCCTGATGTCTGGAGGAGTTATGCCTCCTGCTTGGTTTTTGTTTCTCAGGATTGCTTTGGCAATTCTGGGTCTTTTGTGGTTCCATATAAATTTTTGGATTGTTTGCTCTAGTTCTGTGAAAAATGTCATGGGTAATTTGATAGGGAATGCACTGAATCTGTAGATTGCTTTAGGTAGTATGGCCATTTTTACGATATTAATTTTTTCAACCCAGGAGCATGGAATATCTTTCCATTTCTTTGAATCCTCTTTAATTCCCTTGACAAATGTTTTGTAGTTATCCATGTATGAGTCTTTAACCTCCTTGGTCAGGTTTATTCCCAGGTATTTGATTTTTTGGGGGTGCAATTTTAAAAGGTATTGTATTTTTGTATTCCTTTTCTAACATTTCATTATTAGTATACAGAAATGTGACTGATTTCTGAATGTTAATTTTATATCCTGCTATTTTGCTGAATTTGTTGATCAGTATGAGTAGTTTTTGGGTTGAGTCCTTAGGGTTTTCTATATACAGTATCATGTCATATGCGGACAGTGACAATTTTACCGCTTCTCTTTCAATTTGGATGCCTTTTATTTCTTTTGTCTGATTGCTGTACCTAGGACTTCCAATACTATGCTGAATAACAGTGGTAAGAGTGGGCATCCTTGTCTTGTTCCAGATTTTAGTGGGAAGGATTTCAGCTTTTCTCCATTGAGTATTACATTGGCTGTGGGTTTGTCATAAATGGCTTTTGTTTTGTTAAGGTATTTTCCCTCTATACCCACTTTGGTATGAGTTTTTATAATGAATGGATGTTAGACTTTGTTAAATTCTTTTTTTGCATCTATTGAGTTGATCATGTGGTTTTTGACTTTTCTTTTGTTAATGTGGTGTATGACGATTGATTTGCTTTATGTTGAACCATCCTTGTGACCTTGTGATGAATCCCACTTGACCGTGGTGTATGACCTTTTTTATATGTTGTTGGTTTTGGTTGATTAAAATTTTGTTGAGAATTTTTGCGTCTATATTCATCAAATTGGTCTATAGTTTTCTTTTTTCATGGTAACTTTGTCTGGTTTTGCAAGACCTACATATTTTTTTTTTGTCTTTTTGCCTTATCTAGGGCCACATCCACAGCATATGGAGGTTCCCAGGCTAGGGGTCAAACAGGAGCTGTAGCTGCCGGCCTTCACCACAGCCACAGCAACGCGGGATCCAAGCCGAGTCTGCAACCTACACCACAGCTCACGGCAACGCCGGATCCTTAACCCACTGAGCAAGGACAGGTATCGAACCCACAACCTCCTCGATGGGAAGCCTCACAGACTGGAAAGTAACTGCATCATAGAGACTCAGCTACAGAACTGAGAGCTCTGAGCCCCACGTCAAAACCCCACGCCTGGGGATTGGGCACAGGGAGAAAGAGCCCCTGGAGCATCTGGCATTGAAGGGCAGTGGGGCTTGTGTGCAGGAGCTCCACAAGACTGGGGGAAACAGAGACCCCATCCTTGAAAGGCACACACAGACTTTCACATGCACTGGGTCCCAGGGCAAAGCAGTCTCCATAGGTATCCGGGTGGAACATGACTGCAATTCTTGAGGATCTCCTGGGAAAACAGGGGTGACTGTGCCTTGTTGTGGGGAAAGGGCATTGGAGGGGAACCTCTCGGGAACATTCATCAGCCTGCATTTCTCTGGAGGGGGCCATTTCTGGGAAAATCTGGTCCCTCCCATCAGCGCTGAGAAGCCCCAGGCCAAACAATAATCCCGGTGGGATCTCAGTCCCACCCATCAGTAAACAGGATGCCTAAAGACCCCTCAGGCACACAGCCAGCCTCTAATCTCATCCAGAGACAAAGCCATACCCATAAGAGGGATAAGAACCAACCCCACCTACCAGTGGGCAGGCATCAGTCCCTCCCATCAGGAAGCCTACAGCAAGCCCCGCCCATACCAACTTCAGCCACAGGAGAGGCAAACACCTGAACTAAGAGAGACTACAACTGTATTGTTGGCAAAAAGGTCACCGAAACCAAAAACTTACAAAACTGAAAAGACTGAAAACTGGAACTCAGATAAGGGAGAAAGAGAATAGCCAAGAAAAACAGCTCAGTGATGAGGAGATTATCAGCCTCCCAGAAGGAGACTTTAGATTGTTGATGCTGAAGATGATGTAAGGCATTGGAAATACACTGGAGGCAAAGATTGATAATTTACAGGAAACACTGAGCAAAGAAATACAAGATGTAAAAATTAAAGAAGAAGAGATGCAAAATACAATAACTGAAATAAAAAATTCATTAGAAGCAGCCAACAGTAGAATACAGGAGACAGAAGAACGAATTAGCGAGGTGGAGGACAGATTAGTGGAAATCACTAATGCAGAAGAGAAAAGAGATAAAAGATTGAAAGGAAATGAGCAGAGTCTCAGAGAACTCTGGGATAATGTTAAACGCACCAACATCCGTATTATAGGGGTGCCAGAGGGAGAAGAGAGAGAGAAGGGGACAGAAAAAATATTAGAGGAAATAATAGCCGAAAACTTCCCTAATATGGGAAAGGAACCACTCAGTCAAATTCAGGAAGCGCAACGAGTACCATATAAAATAAACCCAAGGAGGAACACACTGAGACACATATTAATCAAAATGACCAAAATTAAAGACAAAGAGAAAATATTGAAAGCAGCTAGGGAAACAAAACAAATGACATACAAGGGAACCCCAA
>PVHT020000195.1:3987529-4005734 GCA_004024745.2 Catagonus wagneri
AACCCACAGAATGGGAGAAAATATTTGCAAATGATTCAACTGACAAGGGATTCATCTCCAAAATTTACAAACAGCTCCTACAGCTCAACACCAGAGAAACAAACAACCCCATCCAAAAATGGGCAGAGGATCTAGGCAGACAGTTCTCTAAAGAAGACATGCAGATGGCAAATAAACACATGAAAAGATGTTCAACATCGCTCCTCATTAGAGAAATGCAAATCAAAATCACTATGAGGTACCACCTTACACCGGCCAGAATGGCCATCATCCAAAAGATAACAAACATTAAGTGCTGGAGTAGGTGTGGAGAAAAAGGATCCCTATTACACTGTTGGTGGGAGTGCAAATTGGTACAGCCACTGTGGAAAACAGTATGGAGATTCCTCAGAAAACTCAAAATAGAATTACCATTTGATCCAGCAATCCCACTCCTGGGCATCTATCCAGAGGAACCCATGACTCGAAAAGACACATGTACTCCAGTGTTCATTGCAGCACTCTATGCAATAGCCAGGTCATGGAAACAACCTAAATGCCCATCGACAGAAGAGTGGATAGGGAAGATATGGTACATACACACAATGGAATGTTACTCAGCCATTAAAAGGAACGAATTACCAAAATTTATAGCAACATGGATGGACCTAGAAATTATCATGTGAAGTGAAACCAGTCAGACAATTAGACAGCAACACCCACTGCTAGTGCTTACATGTGGAAACTAAGAAGACACAATGAATCTCTTTGCAGAATAGACAATGACTCACAGACTTTGGTAAATCTTGGTTTTTCAAATAAGACAATCTGGGGGGTGGGGGGATGCACTGGGGGTTTGGGATACAAAATCTGTAAAATTGACTTGCGATGATTTATGTACACCTATAATTGAAATAAAATCCATTAAGAAAAAAAAATAAAGACAGAGAAAATTTTGAAAGCAGCTAGGGAAAAGAAACAAATGACATACAAGGGAACCCCAATAAGGTTATCAGCAGATTTTTCATCTGAAACTCTGCAGGCCAGAAGGGAGTGGCATGATATACTTAATGTGATGAAAGGGAAAAACTTCCAACCAAGATTGCTTTACCCTGCAAGGCTCTCATTCAGATTTAAAGGAGAGAGCAAAACCTTTACAGATAAGCAAAAGCTAAGAGATTTCTTTAACACTAAACCATCTTTACAACAAATCTTAAAGGAACTTCCCTAGGCAGAAAAGAAAAGGCCACAACCAGAAACAAAGACACCAGAAATGACAAGGCTCACCAGTAAAGGCATATATATACAGCAAAGATACCAAATCATCCATGCACAATTATGCTACCAAAATCAGAAATCGTGAGAAGAGAGCACAAATGCAGGTCACTGGAGAAGTACGTGCAATTAAGAAACCAACAACTTAAAACAATCTCATTTGTATATAGACTCCTATATCAAAACTTTAGGGTAAAAAAAAAAAAAGCAACAAAAACCCCAAACAGTTAATACAATGGCAATAAGAACATATATATCAATAATTACCTTAAATGTTAATGGACTGAATGCTCCAACCAAAAAACATAGACTAGCCGAATGGATTCAAAAGCAAGACCCATATATATGCTATCTTCAAGAGACCCACTTCACTTCTAGCGACACATACAAATTGAAAGTGAGAGGATGGAAGAAAATATTCCATACAAACGGGAATCAAAAGAAAGCCAGAGTAGCAATACTCATATCAGACAAAATAGACATTCAGATGAAGAACATTTTAAGAGACAAGGAAGGGCACTACATAATGATCAAAGCATCAATCCAAGAAGAAGATACAATAATTTTAAATATCTATGCACCCAACATAGGATCACCACAATATATAAGGCAAATGCTAACAACCTTAAAAGGAGAAATCGACAATAACACCATCATAATGGGGGACTTTAACACCCCACTTACAACACTGGATACATCATCCAGACAGAAAATCAATAAGAAAACACAGGCCCTGAATGAAGCATTAGATCAGATGGACTTAATAGATATTTATAGGACATTCCACCCAAAAGCAACAGAATACACATTCTTCTCAAGTGCGCATGGAACATTCTCTAAGATTGATCACATCCTGGGTTACAAATCAAGCCTCAGTAACTTTAAGAAAATTGAAATCATTTCAACCATCTTCTCTGACCACAATGCTAAATGACTGGAAATCAACAACAAGAAAACAATGGCAACAAATACAAATACGTGGAGACTAAACAACATGCTACTAAACAACCAATGGATCAGTGAAGAAATCAAAGAGGAAATTAAAAAATACATAGAAGCAAATGACAACAAAGATACAACACCCCAAAACCTCTGGGATGCAGCAAAAGCAGTTCTAAGAGGAAAGTTTAGAGCAATACAAGCCTACCTCAGGAAACAAGAAAAATCTCAAACAACCTAACTTTACATTTAAAGCAGCTAGATAGGGAAGAAGCCAGATCATGGAAGCAACCTAAGTGCCCATCGACAGAGGAGTGGATAGGGAAGAAATGGTACATACACACAATGGAATATTACTCAGCCATTAAAAGGAACGAACTACCAATATTTATAGCAATATGGATGGGCCTAGAAATTATGCAAAGTGAAACCAGTCAGACAATTAGAGAGCAACACCCAATGCTACTGCTTGCATGTGGAAACTAGACACAGTGAACTTCTTTGAAGAACAGACAATGACTCACAGATTTTGGAAAACCTTGGTTTTTCAAATAAGACAATCTGGGGGGTGGGGGGATGCCCTGTGGGTTTGGGACACAAAATCTATCACATTGACTTGTGATGATCTTTGTACACCTATAATTGAAATAAAATTCATTGTTATAAAAAAAAGAAAAGAAAAGCAGTGATGAGAGTGCACTTGCACAAGCTAGACTAACTAGGAAATAGGGCTTATGAAACATCATTCACTTCTTCATTCATTCATTTATTTTCAAGTATATTCGGGATTTCAGAAAAGTAGAAGGAAGAGAAGCTCTTCTCCCTCCTGGACTAGAAATTAATTTCCCTGGGATTGGGAAACTGGATGAGAGAGAGAATCCAATGATCACAGAATAGCTTCTATCTACAAACTACTTCCTGGTTTTCCTATTGGCAAGACCTCAACAGTGACTGGCTCAATGGTGTATCTTGCAAATGAAAGTTCAAACTGTGTCCTTGTCCCAGTGGTAAGGCTGTCGGAGACAGGGGCTGACTCTGCGGAAGACTTCAAGACCATGACTGAAGATCAGATGGTCATTCTGAACCCTCCTCACCCCTTGCCTCCAGTCAATACTTATTCCTAAGACATAAAAAGCCCGATACACTATGGAAATGATGGGGAAGTACTCACTAATTTATTAGCCTGTTGGAATGGGAATTTGGAATAAAAAATTTAGTTGAAGTACAATATATATGATAGAAAGAAGTACAGCAGTGCTAGTTCCTTTGGGACTGTAGACTGAAGTATAAGTCTACTTTGAAACTTAGTGTCACATTCCCACTTGAGAAAATATTCCCTTTGGGCAGTCAGACTGTTACAATGAATCTCTCTACTTTTAAGTTTAACACTGTGTAGCAGAAGTAAGTTTTTGAAAAATTTTAAAAAGCCATTCACTGTTTGACATTGTGTAACAGGTGTTACTTTACCCCAATGTCCCACAAGGTCCTAAAGTGAAACTTTCTTCAAATACCTCTTGAAAACATACAAGCAAAACAACAAAGGCTATGAATTAAAATTAAAAATCTACTGAAAGCAAACATACAACATCAGACTTTTTCATTTCACAGTAAGAGGTGATGGCCAGTCTAGGGAGGCACCCTCAATTACTTGACGTGTTCCTTTTACAACTTTGAGGGATGTTCTGAGGGGTACTGTGATAGTGTTTTTTCCTACAAAATCCTCCACCTTTGAACATTTTTGCAAAAAAAAAAAGTTTAGCCCAATTATTTAAAGCCAGCATGTGACAAAGTCCATTTTTCTGTCTTGCTGAGTGGTAGCCTTACTTCTATGCATAAGAGGGCTCATTTAGTGTGTCTATGGCAGAGTCACCAGAACTGAGACTTCCTATGCATGGCGGGCTACTCTACCGGGAAAGTATTGGATATGGATGTGATTCCCAAGGGAGACAATTCACTTTGGAATTTTTGCCCCCCAGCCAATCATGCCAACACCGTGTTCTCCAGTCAGACATCCCAAGGAAAAAAGTGCTGCATGTCAGCTGTCAGAAGTCAAGGGAGAACATGTTTCTCAAATGGAGGAGGATTTGTACCTAGCTAATGAATATTTCATCATCAGACCTTACATTATTGTGCACAAATACCTGAGCTTATCGATTATGTATAGAATATGTTTTGCTTAATATCACGTTTACTCCAAAAGAAAGATTTACACAGTAAACTTGAGTGAACCCTCTAATAAGGGCAGAATCAGATGCCTTAGTGATAAGAAAATTTACATTTTAAAAAAGCTATTTTGAAATCATTGTGCATGTGGAATTGATCTTGCCTTTAGCCTTTCCTCTATGGAAAACTGAAAATTATTCACAGTCTCCTGTTGATACTACAGTTGAATGTCTCAAAATGAATATTATTGTATTTTATAAGTCATAATCTCCTGTTCGCATTTTAGTCCCTCCAAAGGGCTTCTCGCTACTCCAACAAGATTTTTTTCCAGTCTCTTCCCACTACCGCCCCACCCCCAAATCAATGTGTGGCTTTTTGGCATTAGCACTAATGTACTATAAGGGAAAGTATAGCCAGTGATAACTAAGAAACTTGAATAAAGTTTTGAAATTTCTTTTTGCTCCTAAGACAGCAGCAACTATTTTTTAAATTGTGAAACATTCATTATAAAAGGAAAACATACTCCCTCAAGCCAGACTATGGAAACACACACACCACATACATATACATACATGCAAACCTGAACGACCATCAGATCGTGCTGTTGCAAACCATACTTTCTGGCCAGGATGCTTGGGTAGGTTTTCATTTTCTCACAGGTGTGGCATCTTAATATTGTGGTTACAGCTCATAAGCCTGGTTTATAATGTAATTTTTGCCAAATTTATATAAGTGAAACCAAGTGATAAGAAAAATACGAATTGATTGGGTGGTGGTGGGGTAGCTACAATCCAATATTGGAATGTTAATGGCGTTTAAGAGCTTCCAATCCTTCCAAATGAAATCATTACATATCAGAGCTAATAAGCCATCTTGAAAAGATCCCAAGAACCAGATCTCTGAACAATGGTTTAGAAACTAGACAGCATCCATTCAAGACATTTCCGTCCTCAGTTAAGGAAACAAATAATTGTTATTTTGGGGGGCAATAATAACATAAGCATTCTGAGGAGTATATATGTTTAATGGGCTAATTACTACTTATTTTTTAGTTCTCAAATATGTCTACCATAACTTTTGATGTTTTTAAGTTATTGAAGGGTAACATACATTCAATAAAGTACACTAATCATAAGGGTACAACCTGATGAATTTTCATGACGCAGGTCTAAATACAAAACATTTCCAGCACCATGGAAAGCTGCCTTATACAACTTCAGTCAATACCTCTCCCAGAGACAACCAGTATTCACTGACAGCTATCAGTAGTAATGAGCTCTGCCTATGAATGAAATTCATACAAAGGAAAGTACAAACTATGTACTATTTGGGGTCTGACTTCTTTCCCTCATCATTAAGTGTGTGAGAGCCATCCATATCACTGTGTGCTGTCGTACTCCCTTCTCTTCTTATTGCTGTGTAGTATTCTATGGTATGAATATAACACAATTTATATGTTGATAGGCATTTGAGTTATTTCCAGTCTGGACTTTCATGAATAAGGATACTACGAAAAAAACTGGCCTATCTTTGGAACACATATGCACTCATGTTTTTTGGTTCTATACCTAGGAGTTGAATTGTTGGCTCATATAACAGATGCCTGTTCAGTTTAAGTGGATTCTGTCAGTGTTCCAAAATGACTTTGCCAAGTTACACTCCCAAAAAATTGTATATGAAAGTTCAATTGCTCAACATCCTTGCTACTGTTGCAGAAACCATGGCAGTGGAAAGAGACAAATGGCACTCAGAGATGCAGAATAGTCAGGTTTACTCAGCACCGGTGCGGGCTCAGAGGAGTCGCCTCCAGAGTCTAAGCACCCAGTCTTTGCTCTGGGTAACCTTTATTCAATACAGACTTCTGGGTCTCAAGGTTTTCCTGTGCAAGCAGTCCTGGCCCTCCCCAAACCCCAAGCAGACAGAATTCCTGCCTAAGGAGCTGAGCAAGCAAGATTACAAAAGCGAAACTGATAAGCAAGGCTTGGAGGGCAGTTAGCAGGGCTGCTAGCAAAGACATAAAACACATAGTTGCTACAAGATTACAAGAAGGGTGGTAATGTGGTGAGCAAAGCTGCTGACAGGCAGGTAGCAGTCTTTCCAGCTGGGGGATTGTTTTTCTAGTTCTTACTTCACTACCACCACTTTGTATTATTAGCCTTACTGATTTGGGGCATTCTACTTTGTATTTAGCAGTATCTCATTGTGGTTTAAGTTTGCTTAAAAAACGGTGTGTGTTTCCATGTGCTAATGGACCATTTGAATATTCTCATTGTAAAATGACTTTTCATATCTTTTGCCCATTTTAAAATTTAGTCATTTGTCTTTTTTTTTTTTTGTACTGATTTGCAGGAGTTCTTTATAAATTCTGGATATGAGTCATCTTTTGCTTTTTTTTTTTTAAGGGCCGCACTTGCAGCACATGGAGGTTCCCAGGCTAGGGGTCAAATTGGAGTTACAGCTGCCAGCCTCCGCCACAACGTGGGATCCGAGCCACATCTGCAATCCACACCACAGCTCACGGCATCTCTGGATCCTTAACCCACTGAGCAAGGCCAGGGATTGAACCAGCAATCTCATGGTTCCTAGTCGGATACGTTAACCGCTGCGCCATGACGGGAACTCCTGAGTCATCTTTTGTATATGTAAAATTTCTTCCTATCTATGGCTTGCCTTTTTATTATTTTAAAGGTGCCTTGATAAATGGAAGTCCTTAATTTTACTGAAGTCCAGTTTATCAGTCTTTTATAGTTAGTATTTTTGTACCATTTTAAAGAAAAAAATCTGTACCTTTTCTTCTTTCATTCATAAATCATAAGAATTAAGAATATAACAATAGTAGCAAAAATATATAAGAACTGAATCCAGCTTTCTTATTGATATGGAAAATCAGAAAATTTTAAAGCTATAAAACTCACTGGAATGACTAAAAGTTCAAAGAGAAACAGCATAAAATGTGGTGAGGATGTAGAGCAACCAGAAGTCTCATTGCTGGTGAGAATGTAAAATAGTGCAATCATTTTGGAAATCTATTTGTCAGTTTCCTAGAAAGTTAAACATTCATTCATTCTATGATCCCAAATTTCTACTTTTAGGTATTTAGTTAGGAGGATTGAAAACTTATGTCCATGAAAAAAGCCTTATACAAGAATATTTATAACACCTTTATCTATAATAGCCTCCAATTAGAAATAACTTGAATACCCATCAACAGACTAGATAAGCAAATTGTGGTACATTCATACAATAGGCTACTACTAAGCAACAAAAAAAAATTTACTACTGTTACAAGCAGTAACTTGGATGAGTCTCACAAACATTATGATAAATGAAAGGAAACACAAAAAAACACATACTGCATCACATCATTTCATTTATATAAAATTAGAGAACTTGGAAATTAATTTGGGGTAACAGAAGTCAGAACAAGATGACAACTTGCAGTTCTAGTGAATATTTTTCATGTAGGTAAAACTCAACAGAGGATGTGAATAGTGTAGAGAGAAAACACTGTCTGAAACACAAACCCAACTCCTACTGGCAGACAGCTTCAGAATCTATTTGAGAGTATCAAGATGGCAACTGTTATTATTAGCAGCCCAGGGAACTTAAACAAAGTGTGTCTGGGGTGGACACTTTATTCTCCAGCACAGAAGGGCATTTGGAAGCTTCTGTGTCATAGGAAATCAGTGTATGTGGCTACTGGGGGGATACAGTTATGGGAAAAGGTGATAGTCAAGAGGATGAAAAGGCAGAAGCGGAGGCAAAGCTCAAGTTAAGAGGCGGAAGGAGGGTCCCCTTGACTATTGAAGGAAATGGGAAGTTATAACGTGCTTCCAAAGCCAAAAAAGTAACTCTGAGAACCATCCCAAGCAGTCTTCTGCATTCTCCCCTGTCACTTGGCTACAATCACTACTATGACACAGATTAATTTGCGCTTTTCTTACTGACTATTGTTAGTGTGTACCATCACGTGACCTTTGAACTGTTGCATACGCTGATCCTTACTTTTCATTCTTTTTTTTTTTAACTGTAGAAATTGGGTATACTGATTTCTCTGTATTTGTTTATTATTGAAGTATAGTTGATCCCTTAATTCTCATTCTTTCATCTACTTTAGAGCACAGGTCTTGGTACATCACCGTCTGGTCTGTTCTAGGTATGGCTACGGATGAAATTATTTCCAAGTTATAAGGAAATGGAAAATTAAGAAAAGGAATACATGGTATCTGTATTTTTTGATACAATGTGGAAAGACCTGTTGGAAGGCCTAAGGCCCACTGTTAGTATCTTTGAGATGTCTTGTCTTTTCCTGTGAGGTCTACATGCAGGAGAGGTGGGCATGGGGGCATTCATCCAAAAGGTGAGACTCGGGAATAGCAGTTTTTAAGAGTGAGAAGACTGAGAAAGAGGCTAGCGACGGTAATGGCAGAACTTAGCCTGGAACTATCAGCTAAGCCTTGGTGCTGCTTGGAGAGAGGCCACGGCACTCTGCTGGTCAACACAGGCAATCTCACTAACACCAACACCGCACCAGCCCATTCTGAGACCAGGGCGGATCAAGAAGAAAAACAAAACTACCCTGTAGTCATGTCTGAACACAGATGAACGCATGAACTTTGTTCAAACCGCAGAAATGACCAAACAGCCCCTTATCTTGGCTCATATAAGGGACTGCCACTGCTTCACCAACTACAGCTAAAGCCTCGTGCAAGCCTCCCTCCTTTAGATAAGATCTACTGAAGTACCAAGTCATACATTTGTCCCCATTTCCTGATAGCACCTAGCCCAAAATAAAGTCCTATATCCCAAACTTTGCTCAAGTCACCTGCTACAAGTCCAAATACTACAATAAACTCTTTCTAACCCCCTCTTCCTAAGATGCTCTGTGGTTCCCCAACATGCACATTCATTCTCATTGTAATAAGTCAATAAAACCAACTCTGACTACAGATGCGCTTCTGATGGTCTTTAGCTAGAGGACATTAATGAAAGTATAAAGAAACTGAGTAGAATTGCTAAAACAATATGAAGACCAAGAAAAATCGCACCTTGTATATAATCTGCATATGGGTTATTACCAAAAGTCAGTTATGTGTCACTTAATGAGATTAAAAAGGTTTTTTTATTATTAAAGTATAGTTGATTTACAATGTTTCATCAAGTTCTGTTGTACAATAAAGTGACCCAATCACACACATTTCCCTGTGCTGTACAGTAGGATCCCATCGCTTATCCATTCCAGATATAACAGTTTGCATCCTCCAAACCCCCAAAATGCCCATCCTTCCCACACCCTCCCCTTCCCCCAAGTCTTCTCTTCTTGGCCACGCTCTATTTCTGTTGTTTGTTTGCTTGTTTGCTATTTTTAGATAGGATAATCTCTTCCACATTTTAGATTCCACAAATAAGTGATATTATGTGGTATTTGTATTTTTCTTTCTGGCTTACTTCACTTAGTATGAGAGTCTCTAGCTCCATTCATGTTGTTGCAAATGGCATCAGTTTGTCTCTTCTTATGACTGAGTAATATTCCATTGTGTCTATGTACCACATCTTTTTTTTTTTTTTGGTCTTTCTGTCTTTTTAGGGCCGCACCTACGGCATACAGAGGTTCCCAGGCTAGGGGTCCAATCTGAGCTGTAGCCATCAGCCTACGCCACAGCCACAGCAACGTGGGATCCGAGCTGCATCTGTGAGCTACACCACAGCTCATGGCAATGCCGGATCCTTAACTCACTGAGCAAGGCCAGGGATCAAACCTGTGTCCTCATGGATGCCAGTCAGGTTCGCTAACCACTGAGCCATGATGGGAACTCCCCACATCTTCTTCATCTATTCATTTGTTGAAGGACATTTAGGTTGTTTCCATGTCATGGCTATTATGACTAGTACTGCTGTAAACACAGGAGTGCATGTATCTTTTTCAAGAAAAGTTTTGTCTGGATATAAGCCCAGAAGTAGAATTGCTGGATCATATCGTAGTTCTGTATTTATTTTCCTGAGGCACCTCTATACTGTTTTCCATAGTGGTTGTACCAATTCACATTCCCACCAACAACGTAGGAGGATTCCCTTTTCTCCACACCCTCTCCAGCACTTATTACTTGTTGTCTTGTTAATGATGGCCATTCTAACTGGTGTGAGGTGGTACATCACTGTAGTTTTGATTTGCATTTCTTTAATCATTAGTGATATTGAGCACTTTTTTCATATGCCTGTTGGTAATCCGTTATGTCTTCTTTGGAGAAATGTCTATTTAGGTCTTCTGCTCATTTTTCTTTTCTTTTCTTTTTTTTGTCTTTTCAGGGCCGCACCCATGGCATATGGAGGTTCCCAGGCTAGGGGTCTAATTGGAACTGTAGCCGCTGGCCTACACCACAGCCACAGCAACGCGGGATCCGAGCCATGTCTGCGACCCACACCTCAGCTCACGGCAACGCCGGATCCTTAACCCACTGAGCCAGGTCAGGGATCAAACCCGCAACCTCACGGTTCCTAGTTGGATTCGTTAACCACTGAGCCACGAAGGGAACTCCTTCTGCCCATTTTTCAATTGGGTTGTTTGTTTTTTGGTGTTGTTGAGTTCCATGAGTTGTTTGTATATTTTGGAGATTAGGCTCTTGTTTGTTGCATCTTTTGCAAAAATTTTCTCCCATTCTGTGGGTTGTTTAATGAGACTTCTTGATTTGCAATTATTTTTAGCCTGAGCTCTTTGCTACTAGAAGCAGAAACAAATAAAACTTGTCTACCTCATAGAAAAACCTAGTATAGACTAAGTGTCTCTTCTAGACAAAGATGCCTAGGGAGGAGTATGAGGTACCAGTCTTCAGTAGGTCTGAGAGTACAGACATCCTTGCTAGAAGGTGAGGCTCACAGAAACTGGAGAAGGACAGGTAGACCAGCCCTCGGGTGATCACCATAATGGAGAAAAGCGTAGGAGAAAGGCAGAGTGAGAGTGAGTCTTGGAACTGCTCTCCAGTATTTACTCCAGGAGAAATTGTTATCTGTGCCTGAACCTTTGCCCCAGCCCAGACAAGCAAATGTCAGTTCCCGGCAGAGGCTTGGTGAGCAGCTACATGCCCAAAGCTAGAGGCAGTTTTGCCAGGACCGTGTCCTTTTGACAAGACATTACACTTAAAGCAACCATGTGGTAGTTAAAATCAGGTCCTGAAGTCAGAGAGAGCTGCTTAAATCTTAACTCCACCACTTACAAGTTGACCTCAGGAAAGTTCCATAACATTTTGTGCTTTAGTTTCTTCATCTGAATAACAGAAATAATGATAACTGAACCTACTTTGTGGAGTTTTGTGGATTTAAAGGGCCTGCATAGTGCTTGGCACATGATAAGCTTGAAAAATAGCAGTCATTGTTTATATTATCAGCATATATTTAGAAACACAGTGCTGTTGCCTATTCCTAATATTTGAGTTTTTGCTTTTGGAGAGTTTTACACAGATGTCATGTCCGCTTACATAGCTATATGTGTATATATATACACACACACTCAAATACATATGTGCCTGTATCATACATGGATACCAGTACTTGAATGGGCAAATGCTATCAAATTACAGTGTCCACGTTAGCCCAGGGATGAATATAAACATGTAGAGTGCTAAAAGTGGCTTAATAAATTTCCAAATCTTAGTGATGATAAATTTTATTTGGATTTTCCCAAGCTGTTTCCCTAAGCTTAGGTAGTTTGCTTCATTAAGGAATGTGACAGCCGCCTTGTCATTTTACATTTGACTCTAGTTCTTGAACCAGAAGTAAACATAACTACCAATACCAGCCCTCCCCAGCAGTGCTCTGGCCCATAGAGACACCAAAGAGCCTCAGTGAATCATTATTTAACTAATGCTAATTATTGCCTCTCCCATGGGGGCCTGTTTTAAAGCAGTTCCAATAAACCATAACCCTCAAAAGTCCAAACAGTGATAATGTTTTTCATTAAAAATAGTTTAGAATGACTGTTCATTAGTTTACTGTGCTTTTTCGAAGGGAAGGATCAGAGAAACCACCTAATAATACAAGGGAAGTGTGATGGAAGATTCCAGAGTGGACAAAGATAGTGACCTTGATTAAAATAGTTTGCATGTGTGAAATTGACAAAACCATATGACCATAGTAATTATTGCTCACACCCCTTCCAGGGCCCTGGAAGAGGCCATTTCAAGTGTGGGGCCCAGAAGCTTGTTTCTTTAGAAAAGCCACCTCTGCCACCAGCTGCTAGGCACTGGGAGAGCTGCTCTTGCAGTTGTCACTTGTTGACCCAAAGGGAGGGCTTTCCAGTGGTGCAGACTGATAGGAGAACAGGATTAGGATCCCCCTCCCAGGTGTTGGGCACAGCCAGTGCGTTTTCTTAGCACAGAGTCCCCAGGGCCAGTATAACACCTTTCGAAGAAGAGGTGTTCAGTGCACGGGGCTGCATGAAGGAGGGGACTGAACTCCACTCGCAGTGACTCAGGGAGTGAGGAAGAAACGAGGCTGGAGGTAGGAACCATACCACCATTTACAAAGGCCTTTTTTGTCTATAAGAGGTCAGCAAACCATAGCTCTGGGGCTGGCAGGTCAAACCTAGCCCACTGCTTGTTTTTGTGAATAAAGTTTTAGTGCAACACAGCCATGATCATTTGTTTACTTATCGTCTAGATTTTTCTGCTACAATAGCAGAGGTGAGTAGTTACAACAGAGACCACATGGTCCATGAAGCCTAAGATATCTACTATCTGGTCCTTCATAGGAGAAGTTTGTAGACACCTGATGCTTATCGTCATATTTTAATTTGGAATCTCAATTCCTGTGAGGGAGGTGAGCCAAGTAGGATGATTTCCACCGGCCAGATGAAAAAAAAAAAAAATGCATCTGGGACATGGCAAGGTTGAACATTCTTTCCCTGGTTGGTTGTATAGCAAGTAAAGAGCTGAAACTGAACCTCAGTGCTGGGACAAATTCAAGTGTACGTCAAATGGAGGCCGCCAGACTACTTGTCAATGAGCCTATATTATGAAACTTTTAGACATGGGCAGCTTTTCTCAGAGGAGGTCAGGAAATGAGGCAAGCCTCTATGTCCCCACTGAGGCTTTGGCCAAGTGTTGTAGGTGCCCCCACATATCCCTCAAGCCTTACCTCTTAGCCTCCTCTGGCTCACTTTCACCTGCCAGTGTCAACATTTCCTTAGGTGGAAGGCCACTCTGCTCATACACAGGACAGGCTGGAATTCCCAGGAAAAAATGACACCCAGGAGTTCCCGCTGTGGTGTGGCAGGATCAGCAATGTCTCTGGAGCGCTGGGACTCAGGTTCAATTCCCGGCCCAGCACAGTGGGCTAAGGATCTGGCATTGCTGCAGGTGTGGTGTAGGTTGCAACTGCAGCTTGGGTCCAGTCCCTGGCCTGAGAACTCCATATGCTATGGGGCAGCATTAAAAAAAAAAAGTGCCATTCAGGAGCAGCGAATGACTGACAAGAGTGAGTGTGTACAAACCCCAGCTCCCACACTCCTTTGGTTAAGCAACGTGGGGCATGGGTTTTACATCACTTCTCAGAGTTCCCCTGTAGGCTTAAGCTCCAGTCATCCTCTGTGGAAGCCAGCTTGATAATGCATGCTTTGTCAGCTGCCTTCTCTCCCTTTCCACATTTCCCCACTCTCCCACCAGTGCTATCTACACCTCCCAAATAAACTACTTGCTCTCATTTGCTTTGATCAGATTCTGCTTCTGGGGGAAACCCAAGCAAAGACAGGTTTGGATAAATGAAAGCACTCCTGGAGAAAAGCAAATATTTGGCTTCACGCTGATAGCTGACTGTGCTCTTTCAAAGGGGGCAGATCAGTCACTGGGATGGGGTTAATCTCTTGTGGTTCATCCTATTAACCCAACTCTAGTTTGCTGCTGAGGGCTCACTTTCTTTGCAGTCACTGGAATCACCCCACCTGCCACCAGGGGAGGGATGTGTGAGTCAGCCAAGACCTACAGGGCTGCTGCTCAAGTGGAAAATAGTGCCATGTCATCAATCAATGCCTCACACGTGCTCTCAGCCAAAGGGCGATTAGTGTTACTCAGGGCGAAAACTAATATAAGGCTGTGGATGAATGGGTTATTGAAGAGACAATCAGACGAGCCTGGCTGTGAGAAGGGACCAGAGATGATGGGAATGCTCCTTGGCTGTGCCGGGCAACAGCCCATGGAGAGCAGCCTTCTGTCTCAGGCTTGGAGGGGGTCATTCCATGGACAGGAAGATGAGTCATTTCTACTACTTCCTCTCTTCTGGGTTATCCCCTCCCCAGACTCAGCAAACAGGGCACATTTACTCCTGTGCTTAGGGCCATGTTTTCTTTTCTTTTCTTTTTCTTTCTTTTTTTTAAGGGCCACACCTACAGCATATGGAAGTTCCCAGGCTAGAGGTCAAATTGGAGCTGCAGCTGCTGGCCTGCACCACAGCCAGAGAAACACTGGATCTGAGCTGTGTCTGTGACCTACGCCACAGCTCAGGGCAATGCCGGGATCCTTAACCCTCTCAGTGAGGCTAGGGATCGAACCGCATCCTCGTGTATACTAGTAGGGTTCATTACCACCGAGCCACAACAGGAATTTCCATTTTCTTTTTTAAAAGCAAGAACATGGAATCCCTTCAATGTATACAGAATATTTTTTTACAAGCTTTTCCCTCTCCTGGCTGTCTTTGGCTCTCTCACACTGCATTTCTTTCTTCTTCTTTCCTTTGGCTCTTTCTCCCGGCCTCATCTCTCTATCTCTGCCTCTGTCTGCTTCTGTCTCTCCCCTTCTTCTCCTCCCGCCCTTGTCTCTCTACTTTGTTTTTCTATCTGCTTCCCTCTTTGCCTCTCCTAGATTTTCTCCCCCCATCTCTCTCTCTGTGCTCTCTTCCTTTGGCCTTGGTCTTACTTTTGGTCTTCGGAATATTTTCTGACATTCCTTAAAGCAGGTTCATTTATTAAGCCCTTGATATATCCCCCAAAGAAAAGCAGTTATGGTTAAAATCTATGTCATCTCTGACCCAATAACCCAACATAAAATCGATTCATTTTCAAGTAAAATTCGCTCTTGGGTTTTAAAAACCTGACTCCTAAAGTTCCCCATCTGGATAGACAGGCTGCTTCTCTGCTTTTACCGAAGCCCTGCTGTACATGCTAAACATTACCCAGGCAATGAACAAAGTTCAGCTACCTTTTAGAGACAGGTGCCAAGCATCCTCTCCTTCTGTTTGCCTAGAGAGGCAGGAGAAAACGTAGTAAAGGGCAAAGGCAGCTGTAAAGCCCTGCTGTTCACTGCAACCTGGGGCTGTGGTTTATTGGCTACGGTTCATAGGTGGGCCTGTGAGGGGAGAGAGGACGCAGGCAGGCTTCACACCAGAATGGAGCCAAGATGTCCCCAGGCTCATTCTGACTGGATTTGAGATGCCCCATTGTCACAAGACTGAGACCTGGCACCTCCAAATAACTCCTGTTTTTTATCATCAGCCTGAAGGCAGAAGTACTAAAAATCTGCTGGAAAGCAGCAGGAAGAGAGAAAAAAGATCTTCTCTAAGTCTCAAAATGATCTTGGAACTAAAATTCCAAAGAAAGTGAATAAACTGTATGCTGAGACACATAGTTGATAAAACCATCAATCAAAACACAAACTCACTCACAAAAAGAAACTGAAATAAGAGAACAGCTTGAAAAAGCTTTGTTCATAAGTATGCCTAAGATGACAGGTTAAAAAATAAATTTTCATAAAGTAAACGGGAAATTATAAAACAAACCTGACTTAAAAGAGTAAGAGTCAGTACATATGAAAGGAACCAAATAGAAAACTTAGAATGAAAAATATAGTTAGTGGAATTAAAAATAGGATAGGACAGTTCCTCAGTAGAAAAGATAAACTAAAAGCTAGATACATTTGAATGGATAATTTGTGAACTGGAAAACAGTTCTTGAATAATTCATCCAGAATCTAGCACACAGATCCTGATACCAAATATAAAAGAGCAGGTATGACGTAGAAAGACTGAGAAATACATAGGCATAGTGCAGGCGCCATGACAAAAAAAAAGGTGGGGGGATTGAAGAAGCAATATTTAAGGAAATATGGATGAAAATTTCCCATTGTTGAAGAAAGACTTGAATCTTCAGAACAAAGTTCACTTTGAAACTGAGCAGGACAAATAAAATTACCCCCCACCTGCAGGCACATTGTAGTGGAAATGACAAATAGCAAGGATAAAGAGAAAATATCTTAAAAGCTACCAAATAGAAATGACAGCCATAATAGAACAATTAGAAAGACAGTAGGCTTCTCATTAAAAATATTTGCAAGAATACCATGGAGTAATATATTCAAGCTAGAGAAGCATGTGCATACAAATTCATATTCAAGAGTAAGGGAAAAATAAAGATATTTTCAGATTTACAAAGGCTGAATTTATAACTCACAGGCCCTTACTGAAAGAAATAATAAAGTATATACTTTGGCAAGAAGAGAAGTGAGTGCACAGGGAATGCTTAAGATGTGTTAATTAATTATGAAAAAAAATAAGTTGCTCAAATATGTCAGTAAGATGAACTAATGACTTAAAAAGTAATCATTTTGCTTATCCATTCCAAAGGCAATAGTTTGCATGAGATCTTGCTGTATAGCACTGGGAACTACGTCTAGTCACTTATGATGGAGCATGATAATGTGGCAAAAAAGAATGTATACCTGTATGTGTAACTGGGTCACCTTGCTGTATAGTAGAAAATTGCGAGAACATTGTAAACCAGCTAAAATGGAAAAAATAAAAATCATTATCAAATTGCAAAAAAAGTAATCATTTTTATAAACAAGACAAACTAAATCTGAAAACAACAATAAAATGGTGGGTGCTGTTCAATGCATAGTTAGGGTCTGTTAAAATCTTTCATTACGGAGTTCCCTTCGTGGCTCAGTGGTTAACGAATCCGACTAAGAACCATGAGGTTGCGGGTTCGATCCCTGGCCTTGCTCAGTGGGTTAAGGATCCGGCTTTGCCGTGAGCTGTGGTGTAGGTTGCAGACACGGCTTGGATCCTGTGTTGCTGTGGCTGTGGCGAAGGCCGGCGACTACAGCTCCTGTTAGACCCCTAGTCTGGGAACCTCCATATGCCGTGGGTGCGGCTCTAGATAAAGGCAAAAAGACAAATAAATAAATAAATAAATAAAGTAAGAAGCTGTTTTTTAAAAAAAAAAATCTTTGCATTAGGAACGAGGATAAGTATAAGTGCAAAACTTTGGCTTAGAAAAAATTATACTTATATATATATATATATATATTTTTTTTTTTTTTTGGCTGCTCCCAAGGCATAAAGAAGTTCCTGAGCCAGAGACTGAACCTGTGCCACAGCAGTGATCTACAGCAATGCCAGAGCCTTAACTTGCTGTGCCATAAGGGAACTCTTTTGTTATGTTTTTTTTTTTTTTTTTTTTTTTTGGACTGCTGAATTTTTTTTTTTTTTTTTTTTTTTTTTTTTTTTTTTTTTTTTTTTTTTTTTTTTTTTGACTGCTGAATTCTTTTTTTTTTTTTTTTATTTTTGCATTATAGCTAGTTTACAGATTTCTGTCAGATTTTCCAACTGCACCATGTGGTGACCCGATTACATGTACATATATGGATTTGTCACATGTAATTAGATATAGTTCCCCGTGCATTACAGTTGGAGCTCCTTGCTATTCCATCCTTAAAGCACTAGTTATCCCCACTCCCTCCCACCCCTCCCCCACCCCTCCCCCGCCCCCTTGGCAACCACAAGTCTGTTCCCCAAGTTCGTGATTTTCTTTTCTGTTGAGATGTTCATTTGTGTAGTGTTTTATTCTCCAGTTATAAGAGATTTCATA
>PVHT020000195.1:4006734-4048329 GCA_004024745.2 Catagonus wagneri
ATTGCTTTTCTCTCTCCCCTTTTTTTTTTTTTTTCTGCACTTGTTCTACCCAGTTATTTCAAGGGTTTCTTGCAGTTTTTGGAGGTTTAAATTGATCAGCATTCAGATGATGATTTGTCCAACTTGTTTTATATTTAGATGCGTTTTTTGCTGTATTTGTGGGAGAGGGTGAGCGCGACCTCTTACTTCTCCGCCATCTTGCCGCCGACCCCCTGTTATGTTTTTAAAAGTTGATGGGTGACCTCTAAAAAATATAAAAAGACAAGTCCAAATACAAAATAATAAAAATATATTTAAAGGAGTTAAATTCACCCAATAAAAGATATAGACAATCAGACTGGATTAAAACCAAAACCAAAATCTGCTAACTTTAATTTATAAAAGAAACTCTTAAAATCAAACAACATAAAGGTTTATAATAAATATCTAGGAGAAAATATATCAGATTAATATTAATCAAATTAAAATTTAGGTAGTGATAGCAATATGAAAAGTGGAATTTAATTTAAAAGCATTGCTAGGAATAAAGAAAAACATAATGTTATAATAACAGTGTAAATCCACCAGAAAAAAATAGAAGGGAAAAAGGAACACCTTAATCTGATAAAGTTCTATTAAAAATCTACAAAAAATCACATCTATTAATTTAATTTAATTTTTTTATTATTATTATTATTTTGTCTTTTTTTTTAGGGCTGCACCCTCAGCATGTGGAGGTTCACAGGCTAGAAGTCTAATAGGAGCTACAGCTGCTGGCCTACACCACAGCCACAGCAAAGCCAGATCCTTAACCCACTGAGCAAGGCCAGGGATCGAACCCACAACCTCATGGTTCCTAGTCGGATTCTTTTCCATTGAGCCACAACGGGAACTCCTTAATTTTATTATTGGATAATATGAACCATAAACACCGTGTTTAAAACTTATATACGAAATAAACATATGTACAAGTCAAAGAATAGATTTTTAAAAGAGAATTTAACATCATTCCTTTTTTTTTTTAGGGCCACACCCATGGCATATGGAGGTTCCCAGGCTAGGGGTCGAATTGGAGCTATAGCCGCTGGCCTATGCCACAGCCACAGCAATGCCAGATCTGAGCCGCATCTGCAACCTATACCACAGCTCACGGCAATGCCAGAACGTTAACCCACTGAGCAAGGCCAGGGATCGAACCCGCAACCTCATGGTTCCTAGTTGGATTCGTTTTTGCTGCGCCATGATGGGAACTCCTAACATCATTCTTGAACAGACTTCTGCTCTTTGTCAAAGTCAATACAACGTGGAAATATGAGTATTTTACTCATTGTGCTTTAGAGTAGTGTTTGCATCTAGACAAGGTGTTTGATTTTCACAAAAACCTGGAAGTAGTTCAAAATTAGTTTAAGGAAACATGGGCTGAACTTCTTCACTTTGCAATCTCAACATCACACACTTTCCATATGATTTTCTCCTAGTACATGGATGTTTCCAATTGTTTTAAAAAATTATTGTCCCATTGAGAGATGTTATTCTTCATTTACATCAGTACTAAAGATCTTTTTAGAATGTGAGTGATTTAGTGGGAGGTTTTTGAAACATCAAAAACTAGAGTCAAAGGATTAATATCTACAATATACAGGGAAATCGTGCATATCAACAGGAAAAAGGCAGGGGAAATAGGAAAATGGGAAAATTACATGAAAAGATAAGTTACAGAAACAGAACTCTAAACAGGCAAACAATGAGAAAAGATGCTTAATCTCTCTGGCAATCAGAAAAATGCAAAGTAAAACAGCAGTACACCTTGTCCTCATTTTATGGCCAGAAAACTGTCATAAAACATAAAGTGTTTGTGAAGAGGTAAGGAAACAGAAAAACCCATAGACTACCAGTAGGGTTTTAGATTGGTGTAGCTATTGAGGAGGACAATAGTGGTGCTCTAAAAGAAATTATACATATGACCTAAGAACTGGAATTCCCACTCCTTTGTATGGAATGTAGATACGCCCTCATGCAGAGCCATGATGGTATCTGAATAAGCTTGCTCATTGGAGTTTTGCTTGGGAAAACAAGGAATTGGGAGCAAACTAGCTGTCCATCAGTGGGGACACAGACAAATAAAATGCATGCTATTCTGGAATTAAAAGCAATTGCACCGTGCAGAGATCTTAAAAATGTATTCTCACTGAGAAAAAGAAATAGATGACACCTGTAAGACAATACCATTGTATAAGTTTAAACATAAATTGTTTTTACTTTGCGAAGATGCATGTATGTCAAGGGAGAGATACTAAACACATTCAAGTGGGGTTTGGGTTAGAGGTGGAGCCACGGGACTGGTGATTTTTCACAAATGTATGGGTGTAACATGGAATCTCCATTACAAGATTACAAAATTACAAGACTTGTCTTCCCATTTCTTGATACTAATTAAGTTGTGCCTCTCAATGTCATTTTCAGATCTTAACAACAACCTTGTAAATTAGGGATTATCATCACAATTGTCATAGTTAAAACATGGCACAGAGAGGTTAAGTAATGCATCCAAGGTCTCCCAGCTACTAAGTGGTGGTTCAAGGATTCAAACCTAGATGTGCCTAACCAAAACCCTCACACCTATTAATCTCGTTACATTAACTGACCTATTTCTTTCCTGTAGATTATGAGGACTAAGAATCTTGGATAAATGTCATAAAACATCTCCCCCCTACCGCTGCCAAAAAAAGAGAGAGAGAGAGAGAGAAAGACTCTTGGAGAAGTTACTGTTCTAGATCTTATAAGATTGAGAACACAATCATCGAGAAGGCTTTCTTTCTGAAAGTTAGAATCAGTCATTGACCCACCAAAGCTAATGTCTGTGCCCTTTAGGTTTTTGCATTTATCAGAACAAGCCTTTGCAGGAGTGGAATGATCTGCTCTATCTAGCCCTCTGGGTTTGCCAAGCAGGTATATTATTCTTTTTCCTGGGTGACAAACTTTTAGTCCAATACTCAAATCATTCCATCAATACAGAGTGAGGTTGAGGAACCAGGAAATGCAGAGCTGAGAAGTGGTTTTTCGTTTGTTTGTTTTTCCTTTTTGTTGTTGTTGTTGTTTTTTATTTTATTATTTTTCTTTTCTCTTTTTTTTTTTTTAATGAGTTGACTTTTAATTTTTGTTCTCTGAACCACTACACTGGCAGGAAAGAGAGGTTGCCCTATTTCATAAAGTCACCAATTACAAAGATGCCCAGAATACACAATTAATCTAACTACTACAGCTTTTTGTTTTCCGTTTTAAATCAGGCCCTCTTCTGCCCTGGACTCCAATGAACTCACATAGCCCAAGGAATGACCTGACTGAATGGAGGGTAGTGTTGGCTCCAGTCCTGTTTCATCCCTGCGCTGCTGCCAAGAAGCCCAAGCCCAGGCCCTCTGTGAGGCACCTTGAAAGGGAGCCATCATGGGCCAGCCAATCCTTATCTGTGTCACTGCTTCAGGAACATATGAACAGAGCAAACGTATGCTATAAATGCCTGCCATGGGCATTGATTTCTGAAGAAGGGGAAAAAACTAACAACTGTAGCAACCTTGTAACTTTAGATGCAAAACAATCCTAGCTTTAAGATGTTTGTTAACTCTTCAGTACAGGGAGCTGATTTTAGCAACAAAACAAGGAATAAAGAATGGGTCCCTCTGCAGAATTTTGAAAATAAGGATATCTGCATCTTCATGTTGGAATTTCTGGGGAGAGGTGATCACAGGGTTCTTGTGTATTTCCATATGACTTTTAGAATCACTTTATCAATTTCTTCAAAAGAGGTAGCAGGGATTTTGATAGGGAATGTGTTGAATCGGTCTACCAATTTGGGGAGTGTTGTCATCTTAAAAATATTAAATCTTCCAATTCATGAACACAGTATTTCCATTTATTTAGGTCTTCTTTAAATTCTTTCAATGATGTTTCATAGTACTCAGTGTCCAGCGAGTCTTGCTATTTCTTTTGTTAAATTTATTCCTAAGTATTTTGGGGTTTTGATGCTATATAAATGAAATTGCTGTCTTAATTTCATTTTGGGACTGCTCATTGTTAGTTCTATAAAAACACAATTAAGTTTGTATATTGATCTTGTATTCAGCAACCTTGCTGAACTCATTTATTAGTTCTGATAGTTCTTTTGTGGGTTCCTTAGGATTTTCTATATACAAAATCAGACCATATACTAATAGAAATAGTTTTACTTTTTCCTTTCTAATCTTGATGCCTTTTATATATTTTTCTTGCTTAACTGCCCTAGCTAAGACCTCCAGCACGAGGTTGACTAGAAGTGGCAAGAATAGACATCCTTGCATTATTCCTGATCTTAAGGAGAAAATGTTCAGTCTTTTACTATTAAGTATGACTTTCACTTTTTTTTTAATCCCTTTCATTATCCTGAGGTAATTCTCTTCTACTGCTAGTTTATTGAGTGTCTTTATTACAGTGCTGGATTTTGTCAAATGCTTTATCTGCATTTATTGAGATGATCATGTGGTTATTGTCCTTCATTCTATCAATCTATTAAATTGATTTTCACTTAAACCAAGCTTTCATCCCTGGGGTAGATTACACTTGATCATGGCATATAATCCTTTTAATATGCTGTTGGACTTAGTTTGCTAGTGCTTCATTGAGGTTTTTGCATCTACAGCATTTGGGATATAAATCTGCAGTTTTCTTTTTCTTTTATTCTGATGTATTTGTCTGGTTTTGGTATCATGGCCTCAAAGAATAAATTGTAAAGTGTTCTTTCCTATTTTATGGAAAAATTTGTGAGGGAGTAGCATGCATTTTCTTTACATGTTTGGTAGTGTTCACTGGTGAAGACATTTGAGCTTGAGCTTTTCTTTGTAGAAATTTTATTACTATTTCAATTTCTTTAGTTGTTAAACATCTACCCAATTTTCCATTGCTTTGAGTCAGTTTTGGTTGTTTGTGTCTTTTTGGAATTTGTTCAATTGGGTCATCTAATATGTTGGCATATAGTATCTCATAGGATTCCCTTATGATTCTTTTTATTTCTACAAGGTTTGTAATAAAGCCCCTTCTTTCATTACTAATTTTAGTTATTTGCGTGTTCTCCATTTTCTTGGTCAGTTATAGCTAAAAGTTTGTCAATTATTGCCAATCTTTTTCAAATAAACCATATGTGGTTTCACCAATTTTCTTTTTTTTCTCTTTTCTTTTTAGGGCTGCACCCATGGCATATGGAAGTTCCCAGGCTAGGGGTTAAATAGGAGCTACAGTTGCCGGCCTACACCACAACCACAGCAGCATGGGGTCTGAGCGGAGTCTATGTCCTGCACCACAGTTCAAGGCAATGCTGGATCCCTGACTCACTGAGCAAGGCCAGGGATTGAATTCACATCCTCATGGATACTAGTCAGATTCATTTCCGCTGCACCACAATGGGAACTCCTGATTTTCTTTTATATATGTATATATATGCTGTGTTTCATTTATTCCTGCTCCAATCTGCATTATTTCCTTCCTTCTGCTTGCTTTGAGTTTAGTTTGCTATTCTTTTTGCTAGTTCTCTAAGATGGACAATCATATTACATTATTAATTTGAGATACTTCAGCTACATCTCACAAGTTTTGGTATATTGTATTTTCATTTATTTTCTAATTTCCATTATAATTTTTTTCTTTGACTATTGGTTATTTAGGAGAATGTTGTTTAATTTCCACATACTTGTGAATTTTCTCAATTTTTTCTCTTATTGGTTTCTAATTTTTTCCATTGTGGTTAGAGAATATACTTTATATGACTTAAATTCTTTTAAATTCATTGAAATGTGTTTTTGTGGCCCAACATAGTCTATCCTACAGAATGTTCCATGTGCACTTGACATCAATGTGTTTTTTGCTTTTGTTGGATAGTGTTCTATAGCTGTATGTTAGGTCTCATTGATTTATAGTGTTGATCAAACCTTTTATGTAGGAATGAGTTTTCATAGGTTTTTAGGCCACCAACTTTCTGGAAGTGATTTTCCACTATAGTTAATTTAATAGCAAATAGCTTTAGGATGATACTCTCAAATAAAGAACAAGGATTTTCTTAGGTTGACAGCATCACTATTGATGAAATAACTTACTTAGCTTGTACTTATCAGGCCAGTAAGTGTGTGTAGCTGTAACCTTGTCTTTGGTTGCTTCTTGAAAATGTTATTGTTTGCAGACATTAATGAAAAGGTTTTTTGTGGGCCATCTCCCAAACTGGTATCTAACACCAAAGGCTATGATAGAATCTTTGAAAAAAATGTGACAGAAAAAAAGTAACAGGAAAACATAAAAGTCTGAATTTAATTAGGATTTTCCCCATCTGGCAATGCCTGCAGACATTTCTGTTCATCTTCACTGGAGGGCACTATCAGCTTCCAGTGGGTAGAGGCCAGGGATGCTGCCAAACTACATACAATGCACAGGATAAGCCCCACAACAAAGAAAAAGATCTGGTCCAGAATGTCAATACCGTCCAAACTGAGAAACTCTGCTCACAGATTTGAGAAACTCTGCTTATAGATTAAATCTAATCTGTTGGATCAAAATGGAAATATTTAAATTATGTTACTATAAACATCATGAATATTTTAAGTGCCTTGATTTTGCTTCATTGAGGAAAGGACCTAAGAGACACAAAGTAGAAGTACACTTTCAAAGTTAACAGGTGGCAAACTTGAAATTCAGGATATATTACTGGAATCACTGTAAGAGATTAGCTTAAGATAAATTGCATTAATGGAAATCGGCTTTTGATAGGAAGTAATTATTTCACACAGAGATTAATCACGGAGAAGTAGTATTTCCTTAAGGACTGAAAGGAATTAGAAATTTGATCAGATACTTTTTCTCAGTGAGGCAGTACTTACAGTAGCTTTAATAAAGAAATTTTGTTATGCACTTCATAGATTTTGTAAAGGTATTTAGGTTTTTAGATTTTTTTTTTGTCTAATAGGTGGCTTTTATCCTCTAGAATCCATTGGTATATATGTTCCATGAGGGCCAAGACTATTTTGTTTTGTTTTACATTGCGTGTTTTCTTTTCTAGTGTTTCTTCATCTTCTGCAATAGGAATTAACAAACCCTTTCTACTAAGGGTCAGATAACAGATATATTCAGTGCTGTAGAATATACAGTTCATGTCACAACTGCTTGAGTAAGGTCTTCAGTATATCTTGTAATCTGGTTGTTTTTTATTTGTATGAAAGCTATTGTTTCCTATACATTGATTTTATCACCAGAAATGTACTAAAATTCCCTATTATTTGTAACAGTTTTTTAGTTCATTCTGTTGGGTTTTCTAGCAATATATTATATACATACATATATACATATATATATATATATATATAAAATATATAATTTTAGCCATGAGTAATAATAATTTTGCCTGCTCCTTCCCAATGTTTATGCCTTTTGATTTATTTCTCTAGTCTAAATGTTTTGGCTAAAAATTTGAAAAACTAATAATGGTACTAAGATCTATTAATCTGGTTTTAATGTGAAATGCTTCCATCATTTTATTCATAGTTCACTTAAAATCCTAAATATATGTTGAATTTATCAAATGCCTTCTCTATAAAAAGTATTATATGTCATTTTCTTTTGATTTAACTTTCTAATCTCCAATTTACTTAGTCTTTCCAACAATTTTTTCCACTCCCCATTTATAAGGTAGAGTCAAATGCCATGGTGTCTAAAAACTAGCTCCCCAGCCCTCACAGTTGCCCAGTTCCAATCACAGTTCTAGCTGCCAGCTTAAACAAGATGCCCATGGCCTCTTACACAGTTCACATTCGCTTGGATAGAGAGTTCCCTGAGAAAGACTTCCAGGATCACTTTGTCTTTATTTATCATCCTCTGGAATTCTTTCTCTAACATCCACATTCCCAAAGCTACTACCAGCCTCTCATACTGTCATCCACTAATTTCATGGTGGGAAATGATTATCTATGAGAATTTGCTCCTCCTCTGGAAATCAGGGTGTTTGTGGTGTCTTTGTATTGTTTTTCCCATTATTCCTTTCCCTGGATGCTTCCAGGCTGAGGCTGGCCACAAGAGAAAGTTACGAGCGATTTAGAAATTTAGAAGTTAAGCAGCAGCTATGTTTAGCAACCCTATTTACAACCCAGCCGTAGAGGACCAGGCAAAGTGTCACACCTCTGCTAGTTCACCTGGTCAGCCAGGGGCAGTACATGGACATATAGCTCATCTAGCTCCTGACACCTCCCTCCTTAGGTTTCTCTAAGACAAGCGCATGTGCAGTGCCATGGCAAAGCCAGCTTCTCTGGAAGGTTATCCATGGCACTGGAGCTGGAGGTAGTAAGAGGCAGATGCAGCTTCCAGTTTGCCTTTACGTTCATCTAAGCCCAGCTCACCTCCAATTGCTCGTCTGGCTAAACTCTAGTGACTTCCAGCTCAACACTAGATGCAGAGAAAACAGCTGTACATGAATTGCTCCATCCTCCCCACAATAAACCCTATAATAAACTCTTTACTCTACGGCAGGCATTGTTTCTGCTTCTCTGTTGAGCCCTGATTGATCCAGATGTTCTCCTAGAAATTATTTCACCCCTTGTCATTAATGACTTTAGCAAGTCTGCAGTTATAGTATTATTTGGTACAGAATAACTGAAATTTTATATATTTTATGGCCTAAGTTACTTATCAATATTAAAATGCCATTGAATCAGCTTGAAGAAAATCTCTTTCTTTTTCAAGAGCTAGCGAATTATTTTTTTTCTGAGGGAAAGTGGTCTCCTAAATGGAAGCCACTGAAATGCTTGGTGATAAAAGCTGACTCAGCAACTGTAATAATCAGATTTCAGTTAAATTACTACATGGCTGTTCTGGGAGACCCTCGGTCAAACTCCCTCCTGTGGGAGTTTAAACTGTCCTGGATTGCCTTTGACTTGTCTTAACACTCAATATACAATTAATGATTTTTCCACTCTTGTGGGAAACAAATAGGACTGGAGATTGGGACTTTTTTTTTCTCTTGTACTTAACTAAGTTACACTGTGTGCATGTCCTTAAAGACAGTTTATATGCACTGCAATGATTGAAACATGTACCGCTTCAATTCTGTGAACGGTTTCTCTCAGCCCAGAAGCGGTGCCAGCTTGCTATAATGTCATCATTTTTACATTAGAGAGAGACATAAAGATTAGATCGTTCTCTCATGAGGCAATAGAATTGTATTTGGCTGATGATGTAGCTTGCATTTTCTGCCACCTACACGCTTTGAGGAATTCATCCTCTCATGGGCAAAACCCTCTGGGTTCATCAATTCCCAGCATGTCTCAAACTCAGCACTATACACATTTGGAGCCAGGTAATTCTTTGTTAGGGGTGGCAGGCTGTTTAATGGCATCCCAGGCCTCTACCCACTAGATCCCAGTAGCACCCCCCACCTTCAGCCTGAGTTGTGACAACCAAAACCGTCTTCAAACTTTGCCCAGTGTGCCCTGGGGCAGAACAAAATCACCCTGTCTGAGAACCACTGAGCATTCAAATTCAGACACAGCTGGATATGGGTTGGGAAGAGAAGAAATCTCACAAATGAAAGCCTTAAGTTATGATGGGAACAACCTGAATACTTTTATCTCTCTGTATCCAAGGAGGATTGGTTCTAGGATCTCCAGAGATACCCAAATCCACAGATGCTCAAGCCCTTATATAAAATAGTATAGTATTTGCATGTAACCTACACACATCTTCCCATATACTTCAAGTCATTTCTAGATTACTCACACTACCTAGTGCTATGTAAATACTATGTACATAGTTGTAGATGATATGTAAATAGTTGCTGGTGTGTGGTAAATTCAAGTTTTGCTTTTCTGGAATTGGTTTTGTTTGTTTGGTTCAAATATTTTCAATCTGTTGTTAGTTGCATATGAAAATGAAAGACACATGGATCCAGAGGGCTCATTGTACTGCTTAACATTCTTTGGGGAAGAGAATAAAGAAGCAGTAGGGATTCCATAGGGACCCCTATGCCACGTCAATGGCTGTGATCACTACTCCTATATGAGATGGGCCAGGATGGAGCAAGATACCATTTCTTAAGTATCAGAATACAGATGATTCTTTCTGTTTCCCTGTCTCTGCTTCCCAGGGAAAATAAGTCGGCTTGAGCCTGAGGGTTGCTAATTATATTCATTGACTTTTTGATAGGTGTTACAATAGGAAAGTAACCAGTTACAAAGTAATTATGCAAAAAATATTGCCTTTGGACTTACAGTTTCCAGTCATAGAATAGGCAAAGTTTCTAGACTGATTCTCCTGCAGACAACAATTTAAAATATTGTATTAAAAATTTATTTAAAAAGCTGATAGCAGACAAGAAAGAATGGAACATATAGGTAATAGATTGATTAAAGATGGGAACCCAGAGAAGTAAGTAGCAAACTGAGGCAGTTTTTGACATTGCGAGTGTTGGCCAAACTGATGTGAACTTGAAATTTAGCATCACACTGCTGTGTGGCATGGATATAGGAGAAGAAATAAAGAGTCTGCCTAAGAGGAAGAGTCTAACAGAAAGCTGTGCTCTAACACTGGGAACCCCAAGGGCTACAGTCTCAGGGGACTGCAATGAGAATTGCTCTCTACATCTTTGCACTGTGAGGAAAGAGATGCACTCAGGAAGATGTAATCATAAGCTGTACTTTTAGAGCCTAGTTAGCCCAAATTCTTATTCCTTGGGTGTGTAAACCTTTATTTTATTTTATTTTATTTTACTTTATTTTATTTTATTTTGCTCTTTAGGGCCATACCCGCAGCATATGGAGGTTCCCAGGCTAGGGGTCAAATCAGAGCTGTAGCCGCCGGCCTATGCCACAACCAGAGCAATGCCAGATCCAATCCGCGTCTGCAACCTACACCACAACTCACAGCAATGCCGGATCATTAACCCACTGAGCAAGGCCAGGGATCAAACTGGCAACCTCAAGGTTCCTAGTTGGATTCGTTAACCGCTGTGCCTTGACGGGAACTCCTATCTCAAACCTTTAAAAACCCATCAGAATAGGAAGGAACTACCTTAACCTGATAAGAGCACCTATTATGTTAAAATATATGAAATGATCAAATGTTACCAATTTTTATATCTCTTAAGCTAATATAAAGAGTTACAGCAAACATCATAGTCAATGGGGACATCCTGAAAGCCTTCCTTCTGATGTTCAGATATGAGGTGAGAGCCTATTCATCACTTTCATTAAAAATCGTGTTGACGTTCTGGTCAGTGCTGTAGGGCATGAAAAAGAAACATAAGGATTTCCCATAGTGGCTCAGCAGAAATAAATCTGACTAGTATCCATGAGGACGCAGGTTCGATCCCTGTCCTCGCTCAGGGGGCTAAAGATCTGACATTGCTGTGAGCTGTGGTGTAGGTTGCATACACAGCTCAGATCCTCAGTTGCTGTGGCTGTGGTGTAGGCCAGCCGCTACAGCTCCAATTCAACCCCTAGACTGGGAACCTCCATATACCACAGTTGCGGCCCTCAAAAGACAAAAAAGAAGGAAAGAAAGAAAGACTGAAACAAACATAAGGAAAAATTGGAAAGGAAGAAACAAAATATCATTACATCATAAAATATCATTATTTACAGGGCATGTGACTATATTTTTTTAAAAAGGCTAAACCATGTACATATAAATGAAAATCAGTTAGAATTCAATAAGATTACTTGATTACATATGTACATATAAAATAATTCTTTTTATCACTTAAAAATTTGGGAGCGAATGGGATGCATTATACCATCAAAAATATATGTGCCTCTTTAACATAAATCATGCCAATATTTTCTTAGGTCAGTATACCAAGGCAATAGAAATAGAAACAAAAATAAACACATAGAACCTAATCGAACTTACAAGATTTTGTATAGCAAAGGAAATCATAAACAAAACAAAATGACAACCTGCAAAATGGGAGAAAATATTTGCAAATGAAGTGACCGATAAGGGCTTAATTTTCAAAATATACAAACAGCTCATACAACTCAATAACAGAAAAAAAAAACTCAAATGAAAAATGGGCATAAGACCTAACTAGACATTTCTCCAAAGAAGACATATGGATGGCTAATAGGCACATGAAAAGATGCTCAAAATCACTAATTATGAGAGAAATGCAAATCAAAATTGGTACAATGAGGTACCAACTCACACCAGTCAGAACGGCCACCATTAACAAGACAACAAATAACAAATACTGGAGAGGGTGTGGAGAAAAGGGAATCCTCCTACACTGTTGGTGGGAATATAAATTGGTACAACCTCTATGGAGAACAGTATGGAGGTTTCTTAGAAAACTAAAGAAAGAACTATCATATGATCTAGCAATCCCTCTCCTGGGCATTTATCCAGACAAAACTATAATTCAAAAACATACATGCACCCCTACGTTCATAGCAGCACTATTATCCTAAATGTCCATCAACAGATGAATGGACACAGAAGACATAGTACATATACATACCATGGAATACCTCTCAGGCACAAAAGATTAAAATAATGCCATTTGCAGCAACACGGATAGAACTAGAGACCATCACGCTAAGTGAAGTCAGAAAGAGAAAGACAAATACTATATGTTGTCATGTACACCTAGAATCTAAAATACGAAATGAAAGAACTTGTCTACAAAACAGACTCACAGACAAGGAGAACAGACTTGTGGTTGCCAAAGGGGAGAAGGTTGGGAGAGAGATGGAGTGGAAGGTTAGGGTTAGCAAATGTAAAATATTATACATGGAAGGGATAAACAACAAGTACAACGTGACCTGCTACATAGCACAGGAACTCACTCAATATTCTATTATAACCTATATGACAAGAGAATCTGAAAAACAATGGATATGTGTATTTCTATAACTGAATCATTTTGCTGTAACGCAGAAATTAACACAACATTGTAAATCAACTATACCTCAAGAAAAAAAAGTGCTTCTAAATCTAACAAATAATGTGGAATAAATTATAAAACTTTAATGAAACAAACAAAAAAAAGAAGATTCGGTATCGTCAAGGTATAAAGTCTCAAACTGGTCTATAGTTACAGTTCATAGCAATCAAAACTCCCAGCAATTTGGGGAATTGACAGGCCAATTCTAAAATGTATGTGCAACCAGCTATAATCGAAAAAATAAAGATCATTTGGAAAAAAATTAACAGTGATCTATTTCCAATAAAAGCAACTTCAATATTAAAAAAAAACAAAGTAAAATTTATATGAAAGAGTATAAAGGACAAAGAAGTGAAAGGAAACTTTTGAAGGAGAGTGAAATGGAAGGACTTACCCTCCTAGATATCAGGACTATTATAAAGCTATAATAAATGATTCAAACAATGTAGTGTTGGTTCAAGGATAAACAAATAAACAATGACACAACACAGAGCCCCCAAATACACCAATGTGTTAACTCTTAGTACATGACTGGAGGCACACATCACTGGGGAGAGAATGAATTTTTCAGTAACTGATACTCAATATGGATAAAACAGAAAAGTTACATTTTCACAGCTTTCTCAAAGATTCATGCTAGTTGAATTAAAGAAATAATACAAAAGGTAAAATAACAAAGCTTCAGAACAACAAATGAGAGAATATTTTATCATCTCAAAGCTGGGCAGGATTTCTTAAACAAGAAATAAACCCACAACATATTAAGGAAGGCATTGATAACCTGGAGAAAATTCCTTAACATCAAAGATTTCTTTAAAACTCACCATAAAAATGATGAAAAAACAAGTTCTATAGCGTAAGATGCTATTTATAGAACATATTAACTGTGTGAGGATTATAGCCAGAATATATAAAGAACTCATGTAAAAATCAATAAGGAAATAACCTACCTGAAAAGTGAGTACAGATTTTAAACAGACATTTCGTCACAGAATATCCAAGTAAGGAACAAATATCTAGAAAGGCCACCAACCTCATTGGTAAACAGAGAAATGCAAACTAAAGCCCCACTGAGACATCATTACACATCGAAGGAACAAAAGATTAAAGAGTGGAAAAATACTAAACATTGGTGAAAAATATAGATCAACATAGTTTCCATTGTTGTGAAAATGAGTACTACCACTTTGGCAAGAGTTAGGCTAGTCAAGTTGAACTTGTGCATGACCAGTAATTCTACTACCAAATATGAAACTTAGAAAAACTTTTGCCCTACAAAAATATTCATAGCAGCATTAAACAACTCAAATATTAACCAAAGTAAAGACGATAAATACATTGTAGTATATTTAGATGCCAGAATGTGCATTTGAAGCCCTGACAGTTGGTTTTACGTTTTGTAATGCAAGGCCCCTCCCCCAGGGCCCGGCGACCCCCACCCCCTCCCCCAGGGCCCGGCGACCCCCACCCCCTCCCCCAGGTTCCCGTGTTTTAAAGATCTTGCTTTATTTCAAAAACTGACCTGTTTGGGCTACTTTTCGTTTTCTCTTCATGCCCTTTAAATTCCCCCTCTTAGATTTTAAAATCACCAATAAAGAGTGAGCCCTCAAAACCCTAGGGCCCCCAGTCTCAACCCTAATAAAAATAGAACCCCAGGCCAGTGTTTTCTCTCCCTCCCTCTCTACCCATGACCTTGTTGTGTAACTCCAGGTGTGCTGCGTAATTTCCAGATCTTCTAAGTAATAAACCTTTCTTTTTTCAGAGTTTCCAGTGATTATTGGTGAAGGGCATCTTGCAATCATAGGAACCACAAGGGCCAGTCCAACCACAGCAATAGTTATTAACAGGCTGAGACTGGCACAAAACAGAATGCTGCACAGCAATGAGAATGAACAAACTAGAAGCACATGCTTCAACACAGATGATTATCACAAATATAGCAGAGGAAAGAAAGCCAGTCACAGGTGATTACCTCCAAGAGTTCCATTTGTATAAAGTTCAAAAGCAGGCAAAACTGGACAAAGGATTAGATTGTTCAGGGATACATTCAAAGTTGGGGAAAAGCCAAGAAAACGAGTAACACGAATAGTGGCTACCTCTGGGGTAGGGTTTTAGCTCTGGCTGCTATAACAAGTTACCTTAGACTGGGGCGCTTAAAAAATAAACATTTAGTTCTCACAGTTCTGGAGGTTGGGAGGTCCAAGATCAAGGTGGAAACAGATTTGGTTGTCCGTGAGGGCCCTCTTTCTGGCTTGTTGATGGCTGATTTCTCGTTTTGTCCTCACAAGATGGAAAGAAAGAGAAGGCTAGTGATCTTCCTCTTCTTTTAAGGAGCCTTCATCAGGGCTCCACCCTCAAGACCTAATTACTTCCCCCAAAAGCCCCACCTCCAAACACCATGACACCTGGGCTTCAACACATGCATTTTGGAGGGCAGAGTCATTCAATCCATAGCAGGTGGGAAGGGGTCTGCCAATGGGGAAGGGCCACTGGGGGTTGCTGAGGTAATGGCCATATTCTGCTTTTTTTTTTGCTTTTTAGGGCAGCACCTGTGGCATATGGAAGTTCCCAGGCTAGGGGTTGAGTTGGAGCTGCAGCTGCGGGCCTACACCACAGCCACAGCAATGCAGGATCCTAGTTGCATCTGCGACCTACACCACAGCTCACAGCAGCTCTGGATCCTTAAGCCACTGAGCGAGGCCAGAGACCAAACCCACATCTTCATGGATACCAGTTGGGTTCATTACCCCTGAGCCACTACGGGAACTCCCATGTTCTATTTTTTAAGCTACGTGTGGAACACAGGTGTTCACATAATTAGCCTTTTCTATATGCAATATAGATTTTAAGTTAAAAAAAATGTCAAAATCCCTCTGGATAATCTCAATGCATTGATGTCTTGAGATTTCTAAGTCCGCTTATTAATCTTACTTCAGAAAAGAAAGGCACTCCTGATCTTGTCAAGCTTGTTTTGCCCTGCTAGTATTTTTTTTTAAGAATTTATTTATTTATTTGTCTTTTTTTTTTTTTTTTTGTCTTATTTAGGGTCACACCTGCGGCATATGAAGGTTCCCAGGCTAGGGATCTAATTGGAGCTACAGCTGTTGGCCTACGTCAGAGCCATAGCAACGCCAGATCAGAGCCGTGTCTGCAACCTACACCACAGCTCACGGCAAGGCTGGATCGTCAACCCACTGAGCAAGGCCAGGGATCGAACCCGCAACCTCATGGTTCTTAGTCGGATTCGTTTCTGCTGCGCCAAGATGGGAACTCCCCTGCTAGTATTATGATTAAGAGTTCTCAATCCTTGGAGAAACTAAAGGCCAAAGGATACTAAGATATTTTACCTACCTTCCACTTTCCTGAGTCTATGCCCATCTGACCAAGGTCCCCCACCTTTGAGATTCCCCAAGGAGAAAATCAGGGTGAACCATATCCATTCAATGCTGTATGGGGCCTCCAAGAGCTAACAGCTGTGGAAAGACTGTTTGGGGCCCCACCTTTGTGCATCAAAGCCTGGGATTCCCCCCTCTACTGACCTGGGTATATCACCCTCCAACCAAGATCCTCACTTCCATGAATCACTAGAATGTTGGGTGTGACACATCTGGTTACACCTGCCACGGGTCTCCCAAGGCCAAGAACAGGGGTGGGGCTCTGGGAAGCTCCCTCTTTCAGGGAGAAATCATCTCATCAGTCCTCAGGATCCTAACTGAGGCATCAGTTGGGGCTAAAACCCCGTCCTCTGCAAAACTGGGGCCTCTACTTATCCCAAGATCCTCCAATCCCTCTCTGCTGGTTGGGGGCCCCTCATATCACTGAGTCTTAACCTTGATTCTTCTTGAACATGTGACCCTCCCGGTGGAAGCCGGGGGCTCCTCCCCCTGACCTGACCACTCTTCCTTGGGCCTCCCGGGGAGGCCAGCTGGGGTGGGAGGAGGAGACTTGTGGGGCCTGCTATGTTCTGGGGGGATGGTTCCCTCACTCCACATTCACTGTCCGCACCTTGACCCCAAGCACTGTGGTGTCAGGCCCGTTCTTGGGATGCCTCCTCAGCTGACCCGGGGCTGCTCCCCTCAGATCAAGAGCCTCACCTTCCTGGAACCACAGAGTTGGAAGTCAGGGTGACCCCAATCCAGCCACAGCTGTTTCAGACCTCCATTGGTGACAGCCAGGGCAGGGCTGTACAAGACCCCACTGTTGTGGCTGAGTCCTTCCCTCATTCCTCATTCTGGGTCCTCACCTTGAGGTCTGTCGGAAGCTCACCCTGCTCCTTCTACTCACCCCCCTCCGCTTAGACCAAGGCCCTGATCCTGGAAGTTGGCCAGGCTGGCCTGGGCCCTGTATCTCAGAGCATAGGCTGGTCTCTGTGGACTATCTGTATTCTGGGCTGTTGGTCTCCCCAGTCCTCCTACATGGGGGTCCTCGTTTTGGCTCCTGGCTTCTTCATTAAAGGCTTCCTGGGAAATGCCACATCCCTGTAAACTCTTAAGCAATTTCTCTTACTGTAAACTTTGCCATAAATGGTTCCTTGTCCTGGAGTTATGAGATGAGGAAGCCATAGCTCAAGGCAAGAGGCCAGGACAGGTGTCATGGTGTCAGAGAAAAAGCCAACTGACATATTGCCTCTCTTCACTAGCCACACTTAGCCTCTTATGTAACTTCAGTTCTAATATATTAACTCTCTACAGGGAAGGGGCAGAGTCTCAAGATTTTATGAGCCTTTGTCCTTTTGAGGTAATCTGACATTGCCTATGTAAATGATCATGTGGTCACCAAATATTATGCTTTTTTTCTTTATCCATACTTACTTATTTTGGTATTCTTTTGGCTCTGGCTATGTATTCCAGTTCAATAGTTTGTACACTGTCTTTCTTCTTACTGCCTGAGATACATTTTGGAGTAGGGAGAAGAAAAGGGAATTAAGAGGTACAAGGCTGGGATGAGTGGGATAGTGTGAGAGTAGTTTTATCTTAAATGCATACTCGGGGAGTGTGCATGAGAAAGTTTACTTTTGTCTTTGCATGTCTTTCACCAGCATATTTCCTAATTAAAATGAACTCCTGGGAGTTCCCTTCCTGGCTCAGCAGTAATGAACCCAACCAGTATCCACAAGGATGCGGGTTGGATCCCTGGCCTCGCTCAGTGGGTTAAGGATCCAGCACTGTAGTGAGCTGTGGTGTAGGTTGCAGACGCAGCTTGGATCTGGCATTACAAGGTGACTAGGTCACAGGGTAGAGTCCCTTATAAAAGTAGCCCGAGGAAGCTCCCTGTCCCTTCCACTGTGTTAGGACACAGGAAGAAGGCCCTGCCTCTGAACCAGGAAGTGGGCTCTCACCAGACATGGAATCTGCCGGCAACTTCATCTTGGACTTCTCAGCCTCCAGAACTGCTAGAAACAAATTTCTGTTGTTTATTTTCTGTTGTTTATAAACTACCTGGTCAATGGTATTTTTGTTAGAGTAGCCCGAATGGACTATGACACCTTATAAGAAATCTGGCCACCCATTTTAAGGAGCTCTTACAGGCCAGGGCAACCTGGTTCCTTTCACTTGTGTCTAGAGGGAGCATAGCTTTTTTTTTTTTTTTTAATAAGAGGGGAAGGATTAGCTCAATATTAGTTGGTATTGCTAATCAGATTACGTTCCTCCAGTCTGGGTTTGCAAATTGGACAGCTGCCTCTTATAGACACTGACCTCTCTGCAGATGCTTATACCTTATTAACCTTCTCAAGATGCTCTCCAGCCCACAGCACAGTAAGAGGGAGTCTGTGTGCAACTGGAAGTTAACCCTGGCATAGGAAATTCATTCTCACTGTCAATGAGTGACTCTGCACACTGAAGATAGAATTGTTTATTTGGCAGTTGTATAGAAAATAAGTAAGGTAAATATTAATATTTGCTTAAAAAGCAGAATGGATTAACTTTTTTTTTTTTTTTTTTTTTTTTGGCCTTTTAGCACCGCACCCTCGGCATATGGAGGTTCCCAGGCTAGGGGTCGAATCAGAGCTGTAGCCGCTGGCCTACGCCACAACCACAGCAATGCCAGATCCGAGCTGCATCTGTGACCTACACCACAGCTCACGGCAATGCCAGATCCTTAACCCACTGAGTGAGGCCAGGGATCGAACCTGTGTCCTCATGGATGCTAGTCAGATTAGTTTCCACTGAGCCATGGCAGGAACTACAAACTCTGACTCTTTCTGATTCTCTTTCCTGATCATGCTCTTAGGCTGTGCTTGCAAGAGACTGACCACATAGAGCTCCACAAAGGACTTTTGTTTGTTTCTCTCATTGATTCGAGTACTGCAATAGACACTTGGGATAGAGGTGGAGTTGGGGAGAAGAAGGAGAAGGAGGAGGAGAAGAAGGGGTGGGTGGGGAGAAAGAAGGAAGGAAGAAGAAAAGATTCCTGCCCCTCAAGCACTGTTAGTCTTACACAGGGCTCAGCAACAACGGTTTTCAGGCCAAATCTAGCCCACTGCCTGTTTTTGCAGAAAATGTTTGCCGATCCCTGATCTATCAGGAGAGACCAACATTCACACAAGTAAATGTAATTCAAGGCAGGATACGGTGAAAGCTGGGACCCACAGGGAAAGGGCTGTGTAAGCACAGGACAGCAGGAGGACTTCTCAGAGAGAAAATGTGGAAGCTGAACTTTGAGGAACGGAGTGGATTCGGGCCCACTGAGATCCAAGTGGGCCGTCCTCAAGCTCGTCTGATCACCGTGATCACTTGGGGAGCCTGGAATGGGAATGATTTGTTCTTCCTTCCCAGAGACTCTGACTCGGCTGTTCTGGGGCAGGGCTTGAGCATCGGGATTTATTTCAAGCTCCCCCCCCCCGCTCCCTCCCGCCGCCCAGTGATTCTAAGGGCAGCCCAGGTTGAGAAGCATGAGGCTAAAGAGGTGCCAGGGACCACTTAGGAGCAAGGTGTGGATGGAAGAACTCTCTAGGTGCAGGGAGAAGGGGAGCACATGGGAGATAAGCTTGGGAAGTAGGGAGCTGCCATTCAGGCCAGAAACAAAGGATTTGCCCTAGAAAAAGAAACAGTAACAGAACATGGGCATGAGAGCAACATGATCAGAGGTGCACATAAGAAAACAGAATTTAGAAGAAATGTGAGGAATCAATAATAAATAAGAGCCTGTTAGGGACTATTTGTAAGAGTTTAGGCAAAACAAGGAGCATATCTTATCTAGGACAGTGACATATGACTAGGCAGATTCAGGGGTGAGGGTCAAAATTCTAACATCTTGGGCTTGACATGGGCACCAACCCATCGGAATGGCTACCACTATCTAGCCCCAGAGACCCTTGCTCTGCGGGCCTGATCCTCTAGTTTCTGGATCATGGAGAAGTATGGGGTCCTGGAGCAGAAGTTGAGACTGAGGGAGGCACATGGTTGGCCCAGCAGCTGCTGACCTGTGAGTCAACAGCTGTTTTTCTGAACTGGATGAACAGAGCCTTTGGGAAATGGCTTCTACCTAAGACATTTTGGATGGTCATTTGCTGATGCTGGGGGCTAATTGGATGTGGGTGATGCTGAATGGATGGAGCCAGAGATGATGGTAAGGTTTTTTTTTGTTTTCTTTTTTTTCCTTTTGTCATTTTAGGGCTGCATCCGCGGCATGTGGAGGTTCCCAGGCTAGGGGTCTAATTGGAGCTGTAGCCACTGGCCTACGCTGCCACCACAGCAACGCAGGATCTGAGCCGCGTCTGCGACCTACACCACAGCTCACGGCAACGCCGGATCCTTAACCCACTGAGCAAGGCCAGGGATCAAACCCGCAACCTCATGGTTCCAGTCAGATTTGTTAACCACTGAGCCACAACGGGAACTCCCGATGATGGTAAGGTTTTGATTTTGGATGATTGGGGGAGTTTTGATGGCTATTAAAAGACAAAGGGGACACAAAAAGAGGTGAAGGATCTTGAGAGAGAGTGATTTTGGTTTTAAATATAAATAATCAGATGGCATCAAAACGGGGCTGGTCTTTATCACTAGGCACCTACACAATTTGGAGTCACCTCTTTCTATGCTCTCTTAAAATGTGCAACAAGGCAGACACTTCAAGAGACCAGAAAGGGGGGCGATGCCTCTTCATTCTTATCACAGTATTCAGATAGGACCCAACTGGTTTTAGCTCTTGGCTTTGTGAGATGTTTTTCTTTTTCATTTGTTCAAACAGAACTGCACTTTCTGCTTTAAGGGAACTGCAAAGAAGGTTTTGCCAGGTGTCAGGATTCTGCTTCTGGGAAGGTAGGTACACTGAACCTTTAACAACCTATTTTGACCTAGATAAAACTGGAACAGCAATATCTAATCAGAAACGCAATACCTTCTTTGAGGTGGCGTTAATGGACAGATAGCTCTCAGTTCTTTCAAAGAAACATTAAGCAACAAGCAGATACAATTTTTTCTTTTTTTTTTTTGGACAAAGGTTTTCCATGGGAACTTGGGAAGCATGACATGTCCCACTAGTTGCTATCAGGTAAAATTAGTCTTTCTAGGCAAGGAATGACTTGCGTACCACGGACAGCAGCCACTGTTGGTTGACCTCATTTGCAAACCACAGGAAAGGAAAAATAGTTAACTATGTGGTGAGTTCTAAGATTACTATAGGTCGATAAGGGCGGTCAGTCTTGCAGGACTGAGGTTCTGAACTTATATACTCCCAGCTCTTAAGAGAGCAGGGATGGGACACTGGGGGACCTGGCCACTCAGTATGGACAAAGTTAGGTCCAAATGACTAAGAATGTGAACACAGGTCACATAAGGAAAGGGATTCCAAAGCCCTAGACCTGGAAGCTTTGGGGAAATGTGTCGACATTACTAGATGGAATAGAAAAAGTTTCAAACCCAATATGGTCACACTAAGTGACATCCTCCACCAGTGGCCGGTCGCAAATTAAATATGCATAGGATTTAACTCAGGGAGGTGCTAAAATTCCCATACTATAGGTATGAGGCCAGCCCTAAAAGTCTGGATTTTCAAATAGCTACCATGTGATGGTGGCATCGCTGACCCACAGACGACAGCCTAGAAAACTCCCCAAGAGTGGACATAGCAACATAGACCGTGCCATGCACACTGGTGAGTCAGAGCTAGTCTAGTCCCTCTGAGGAGCACTGAGGTAAGAGGGCCACTGGGAAATATAATGGGGAGGGGTCAGACTTGACAAATGATCCGGAGCAAAATGCTTGACCTCCTTGAACTCGGCTCTGGGAAGGGAGCTGTGCTTTTAATTTAAAAAAAAAAATTTTTTTTTTGTCTTTTTGTCTTTTTAGGGCCACACTCATGGCATATGGAGGTTCCCAGGCTAGGGGCCTAATTGGAGCTATAGCCACCGGCTTACACCACAGCCACTGCAATACCAGATCCTTAACCCACTGCGCAAGGCCAGAGATTGAACCCACAACCTCATGGTTCTGAGTCAGATTTGCTTCCGCTGCGCCACAATGGGAACTCCCTGGATTTGTGCTTTTAGATATTCATTTTTATAGATTTAAACATAGTTCAATCCATGTTCAAGGGACAGGACTCCTGCCTTTGTGTCGTTTTCTTTTATTTATTTATTTATTTTTGCCTTTTGTCATTTTAGGGCCGCACCCGCGGCATGTGGAGGTGCCCAGGCTAGGGGTCTAGTTGGAGCTTTAGCCGCCAGCCTACACCACAGCCACAGCAACGCGGGATCCGAGCCGCGTCTGTGACCTACACCACAGCTCACGGCAACGCCGGATCCTTAACCCACTGAGCAAGGCCAGGGATCGAACCCGCAACCTCATGGTTCCTAGTCGGATTCGTTAACCACTGCGCCATGACGGGAACTCCAAGTGTCATTTTCTTGATATGCCATCTCTCTTATATTAGAAGCCATTGTTTATTAATGTTGAACCCAGTGAACAGGAAAGTTCCCTGCCTGGTGTGTTACAAGATGGTCCTGCGTGATTCACCTTTCCTCTAGCAGGAGGGCCTGATGAACCTCTCCTCATCCACGTCAATTTCAAGCCAACTCCTTATTTTCCCAAAGCCTGACGACTGTGTGCAAACACAAATCATGACACTTTCTCTTAACTTCCTCATTTGTGAGATGTGGGGTTTGGTCTGGGCATTCTCTAGGGTGTCTTCCAACTCTAATAATCCATGACTCTAAGAGACTATTAAATTCTCAGTACTACAATCTGTGCCTTAATAAAGCTTTCTTTCCTGACATGGTAGGCAGCGTGCTTACAAAGAGAAAGTTAAGAGTTTCTAAGAGGAAAAATAACCTGGGCTTTGGGTGGGGCTTTGAGCAATTAACAGGGACGATTCTTAAATATCAATTTGGATTTCTATGTCCCGGGTGCCTCAGAGATTTGAGTTTCCCCGTCTTTACATCTAACCCAGGAAAACTAGAGATACAGGGTGTAGTTCAGGGTCAATCATGAATGATCACTTTTAGCTATTTAAAGCATTGACCCTTTCAGGGAGCATTTACAATTTAACTGCAGGCTGTATGTACATGCTGTATATTAGGGTGGTGGGGTGCCTGGCAGGGGGAGTGGTGATATATTTGGGGAACAGAGGGCCAACTCCCAAGATGATCCCGGGGGGGGGGGTGGTTACAAGCACTCCCACACTCTAGAGTCCCCTTAGCCTGCCTGGCAGTGTGCCCCTCTGGGAATTTGCTGACTACATCCACTGGGCATGCCTGTTACCCCTTCTCACCTAGGGCGCAGGGGGCATGGACAGCTCCCATTGGCAGCCAGTTGTTGTCTCGTCTCTTTGTTGCTTTCCTGCACTCTGATGATTAGGATTATCCCAGAAAGCAGAGGCTCTCAAACTTTGGTATTCAAGCCCTAAAGAGAGAAATTTGGAGTAACTGTCAAAATTATTGAGGTATATGGTCTTTGGTTCCCCAATTCCACATTTAGGATTTTTTTTTTCCCTAGCAACACTTGCTCATGCATGAAATTACATATGTAATTGTTCACTGCAACAATGTTTATAATAGCAAAATACTGGAAACAACCTAGATGTTCATCTGTGGCAGACTGGATAAATAAATTAGGAGACACTTTGTAGATATTACAAGGAATGAGGAAGAACTTTACATAATGATATGGAAAGATCTCCAAGATACAGTGTGTAGTGAGCCAAGCAAGGGGCAAAACAATGCATATAATATGCTACCATTTCTGTAAAACGGTGGTGGGATACAGAAAACACCTATCTGTATTTACTTGCATATACATAAATAATAGTATACACATGTAAGAAACCAATAACAATGGGTGCCTTTTGGAGGAAAGTGGAGATGGATGCTGAGAACTCTGAAGACAGGGGACCAAGGCAGCCTAGTATCTTTCCACTCAGTACCTTTCTGTGCTTTCAATTTTCAATCATGACGGTGGCTTACTTATTCAAAAGTTAAATATATATATTTTAAAACTTTAATAAAACAAAACTCTGGTGTTCTGAGGAATCTCCTAGTGCTTTAAAATGCAGATTTTGGACTTCTTGTCGTGGCTCAGAGGAAACGAATCTGACTAGCATCCAGGAGGATGCAGGCTCAATCCCTGGCCTCACTCAGGGGGTTAAGGATCTGGCATTGCTGTGAGCTGTGGTATAGGTCACAGCCGCGGCTTGAATCCTGTGTGGCTGTGGCTGTGGCTGTGGTGTAGGTCGGCAGCTGCAGCTGTGATTCGAACCCTAGCCTGGGAACCTCCGTATGCCACCGGTGTGAGCCTAAAAAGACCAAAAAAAAAAAAAAATGCAGATTTTTGGCCACACCCTCATATGTTCCAGAGTCAATAAGGGTTGAATTGGGGAACTAGCATTTTGCAACACACAACCTAGGTGATTCTGATGTAGATGGTTCTGCAACCAAGGAACTATGGGGCATATAGCCACAGACTACATTCATGCAACAGCCACATTTTTACTGAACACTGCATTCATGTATCTGTGCATTTCATAAATTATGCTTTATTATATTAAGGAATAAAACACATTTCTAATCTTTTATGACCTGAATATTCAGCTTACTTCACAGGATTTGACTTAATCTGGTACAACATGGCAGAAGCACTGGCAACATTTTTTGAAAAATAAGAGTACAATCAATGAGCACGCTTCATAGATAGAATTTTACATGGTCACACAGTTAAGCTTGCACATTTAAAAGTATCTGAATCATTCATATTATTATTGTGAATTTCTTATAAATAATTCATTACTCTAAGGAGTCTAGGCAAAGCCAAGCCATGACATTATTTATACTAAGTACCACACCTGGAACTTGTTCTGAGTTATTTAATACAGAGCACATTTTTAATGCAATAAATATTTACAGCTAATAGTAACAAGTACAATTATAATTTACAAAATATGAGTCTAATATTTAAAACAAAACAGAAAATGACATTGAAGAAGTCTGTGCCAAGTATTTTTACAACTCACTGAATTGACCATTTCAACAAATTTTATTACCCCAAACCCTGCTAACTCAGATGCAAAAAGGTCACGTTTGAATCAGTTAAGCCCAAATTACAGAAACAACAAATTTTTTCAAAAGAAAATTGGTTTTACTTTCTTAATGTTGTACATGGTCAATATCGATATAGCAATAGCTCAAATTGAAGCAAACTGATGAAAAATCTGGATTTACAACAGGCCCAAATTATGTAAAGTACTTTGAACACTGAAATCCTAGCTTATACCAAAATTTTCAAGCTTGTCTGGGAATTAATGAGGTGTTGAATGTGTAAAGGTTTTACTACCCATTAAAACGATCCTTTTAAAAGACCGTAAAATTATGTGAGTCCTTCCACGGCATTATGTGGCTCTGGGAATGAATTAAATTTGGGGAAAAAGAGGAAACTAATCCGTGTCTTCCAGAACGTGAGCTCAGAGAGGGCAGAGAGATGGTGGCATCTGGAATTAAAACAGGGCATTCAGGGCCAGGCACTCAGACACCTCAGTCTGTACCTGAGCCCGTGACTTGCCCCCGAGTCCAGGAGCTGGTTTTCTACTAGGGGCTGTTCACCTAGCCTGTGTCTCCAGGCTCCCGGAAACCATCCACTGCGGTAGCTTTCTCTTTTGCAGCATAAGTAGAGCAGCGGATGGTTCCACCTCTTCCTGACACCTTTTCTTCAAGTAATCCTGATTTAAAGGATGCCTGGACTGACTGCGCTCTATTGGGGCCTCCCTCTGTACATGCCCCTCGCCATGGTCTTTTCCTCCTCCGTTAGTCACAGACCCAGGTGGGAAATTCTGCCCAGGGCCTCCGGCGTCTCGGGGGCAAATGCACAAAGGGACTTCCTTGCTCACGTACTGTGTGCTGCAGGTCAGCATCTGCCTGTAGCAAGGCCTTACGTGCTTTGAAACATCTTCGATGCCATTTGTGTGTAGTCTTTGACTTTATCACTAATTCAGGCCTCTGGACAAAATCCAGAGTAGGGAACAGGATGGTCCGTTAGGTACTTTGGGCTGAATTTCTCACATAGGCTGGACTTGAGAAGCGATGCTGAGCAATGCAACCACGTTAACACTGCCATGCAGCTGTGCCGTGTGGCCTTGGGGTATGAGGTGAGCTCCCGGAGCCTCAGCTTCCTCTTCTGAATGCTCATCAAGGTGCTTGTGAGGATGACAGCCACCTGCTGGGCACTGCACACGGCACATCTGCAGTGTTTGCGGAAGATGGTCCCTTCCTTCCAGAGCTTCCAGAGCCACAGAACTCCATTCAGATGGGGGAATACTGATCCCAATAATATGCTGGGGCAATCAAGATCATTCACTCCCTTGTGCCAAGTTAAACAGACTTGCTTGGTGGGCAAGAGACAGCCCAGTAAATGGGGCAGCAATGATCAGCACTGTTCTTCACTAACACAGGCCAGGCCGACAATGAATGAGATCAGGTTACACCAAACCATATGAATTCACCTCTCTGTACCTCAAATCTGGTCCAATATGAAGCATTTTCAAGTTTAGGCCTCACAGTTTCATGGGTTTTTTTATCTAATAGTGCCTGGTCATTAATCAATGTCTTTTACAAACTTGCACAGTAAAGGATGTAAGGCAGCTCTTTGGCCAGCAGGGAAAGCTGGGATCAGATGAGGCAGTAAGTTAAAAGTGCTTTATAGACCATGAACCAAGTCCGCGCAAAGCATCGTTTGAATTAATTGTGGCTATGTATTATTTTAACCGAGAGGTTGTTAAACTTTTTTTTAAAATGTAGGTAAATTCCACAGAATGCATTTCTAATGTGAAGTTTCACATGAGAAAAGCTGGTCCTCAGCGTGTGATTTGTTGATTGCTGGAGTTAATGCTTAGCCCTCAGCTAAAAAAAGGGTGTCTTTGAAGGCCAAAGTCATGGAAAGAGAGTGCTTGATACTAAACTCAGTGCCTTTGTGTTGACTGTTTATATGTGTGTGTGTTGGTGGGGAGGGTGTTGATTATCAAGGCTTGCGGGGTGGGGGGTGGGTGGGGATGAGGGGGGCAAGAGAAAAGACCATCCAGATAAAGAATGAAGTAGAGATTGTTAGAGCTTGGTTTCATTGACTAGCTCACACAAAGCCTGGTCCCAGGCGAGTGAAAAATTCCTTTGTTTTTAGCTATTAATCCAAATTAATGAAAATTCAGTCAAAAATTAGACAAATGTACCAAACGTGCTCCATTCCTCCCAGTGACACAGGGTTAATTCTAAGCTACTTTTTAATGACAGTTCCTTCCTGGTGTGGGTGTGAAGGGCATAAATGGCAAGAAAGTTTGCATCCCCCCATCTCACCACAACATGGTAGGCACAATTATTCAACCCTCATACATTCAGGTTCCCAGGGCCAACGTTTTTATCTGGCTCCTGGAAAAAGTGACTTAGCCACTTTGCAGTCCACAGATTGAGAATGTCATTCGACCTGTAGTCCCCAAACAAAACTAATCACTATTACTAGAAGCCATGAACAGACTCTGAAACCAAAACCAACCACTACTTTGGGCATAAACAAAGACTTTCTAATTCAAGTGTGCCCATGTCCTGTGGACAAATTCATTTATTTCTATTCAGTGAGTACATTTTCATAACAAGCTGAACTTGGTTTGTGTAAAGCAGCTTGTAAACTATTTACTGAAAGCTTCTCCATCCTTTACGGTGAAGCCAAATGGTTTGTGGGGCAAAGCAGGAAATCCAGGGCTTGATAACAAGGTGGAAGGCTAGGCTCAGTGGGGGAGTGAGGGCAGCACAAAGAACAGGGCTTAGCCACCCACATTTATGGGGAATCATAGCATCAACAACACGGCGGGGTCCTGTCTGCATCTCGCAGGGAGGATCACCTTGCTGTGGAAGATCCCTCCTGACGGCAGCTGCCCCTTCCCTGCCAGCAGCAGCCGTTGGTGGAAAAACTGCTTCCTTTATTGCTTAATCTATCACTGTTGAGCTGCCTGCCTCAGGGAGGTTCAATTGAAGATAGATTGAAAGGTAGTGTCTGTCAATTGAATAAACACAGATGGTTTTCCACAGCCAAAATTGATTTTTTTTTTTGTCCTCACCAAAGACATAAGCACTAAACATGATTATCTTTGGAAGCCAGGCATGAAATGTCTTAGCTCCAGCCTCTGCCACCCTCTACCCTAGCAGAGAGGTGATACCTCATGGGGGCTCGGGTCTCTCTCACTGTGATTTTAGGTTCTGGGGGTGAAATAAGAATTTGACTTCCCTAGAGAAGGATCTGGCTAAGTTCATCCCAGTAAGAAGGTTTGAGTCAGTCCATCAGTATATTCACAAAATAATTTGACCAATCCTAAGTTATCGATTGGCAAAGGCCTCCTCTAACCCTTCATTTAAGAGTCTCAAAAAGGCAGTAAGATTTGCCTAAGGACACACAGCTAGACCTAGACATCGATCTCCTATTTATCCCAAAGCTAGAAAGGAGGCCAGACACAGCCTGTGCCATGATGCTAACTAAAGGAGGCATTAAGATAAGTCTCACTCCCAAAATGTCTTGGGAAGCAGGTAGATCAGAGATGCTTGAACTAGCCATGCTAGGAACCCAGAATGCTATATACCTCAGCAACTAACTACATCACTTATACTCAAGAGTTTTGAAGAAAGCCAAGGGTAAAACTGTAGTGTAGTAGTTCAAGATAAGAGGTGCATGGAGGTTGAAGAAGGGTGAATAGGAAGAGTCCTTTGTACAATGAGGAGATTGAGCAGTATGTCCTCTTCTGTCTCTTTCATCTCAAACTGCAAAACCTAACAAGCTAATGGGACACCATTCACATAAATTATTCCAACTGATAGAATAGTCTGTCTCCTTCCATTCCGCTAATGGGAATATGAGTGTAAAATGGTGGGTGAAGGATTCCTCAAGAGGAGTTGTTGCAAAGGTGGCATAAGTGGGACAACTGTGAGCAGGGGGCTATGTTAATGCTTAAGAGCCAGAGACAGAAATAATGATGGGACTCAGAGGACCTTGGTGATAGAAGGGACTGTCCTCTCATTCTAGAGATAAAAAAAATGATAGCCGTCTATATTTAGAGAGACCGCCAGAGATACAGCTGGGACGTCAAGGTTCTTCCAGCTACACTACCTTCTTTTCAAACTGTCCCATGTTATTATGGAGCAGCAGGAGAGCACGTGCGCACACTGTATTAGTGCACGTAATGAAGAAAAGTGCAGAGGTTCACTCTAGCTAATACAATTGTAAATACAGATTTTGGCAAAGGTCTTGGTCCGTGCTTCTAAAACTGCAGACAGTGAGTGCTTCCTTGTATCCAGAAACAAAATCTTTTAAATTGTGCTAAGTGGAAAAGCGAGCTGACTGTTCTATCTCACCTGGATAGAGAAAATCGGAACTAAAATGGTCTTCGTATATGAGGGCTACACATGGGGGCACATTTGTGGAATTTTAATTTATCTGAAAGTCAGTTAATATATTTGCAATTTGCCAGAAGTGGCCTGTCCTTGAGGCAAGAAAATCTTGATACAGGGTTTCTAAAGTAACAGAGTCAAATCCTTTTACTCATAAAATGAAAAAAATGTAAGTGCAGTATTTTTCTGCACACGGGCTATTTCATAAATACTCTTCATTAGGGAGAAAAAATGAACCCGTAGCTGTCTTTCAATCGGTTCTTTAAGCTAAGACCCCTGCAACTTTCTTCAGCACATTCAGACAGAAACACATATGACTGACAAAACCTGCCACAGACTTTAGGTGAAGCAGACATTCAGTGTAAACATGTTTCTATTTCTACTCAAAAAGGACCCCTTTTGAGTTCCCATTGTGGCTCAGCGTGTTACGAACCCGACTAGTATCCATGAGGACTCGGGTTCGATCCCTGGCCTCACTCACTGGGTTGAGTATCCGGCGTTGCCATGAGCTGTGGTGCAGGTCACAGTCACAGCTCAGATCTGGCGCTACTGTGACTGTGGCGTAGGGCAGCAGCTGCAGCTCTGATACTCTCCAAGGGTTGACTTCTCATGTTATGTGTATAAAAGTTCCTTGGTTTTTTATTATAAATATTCCTGAAAAATGACTTAAATCATATTTTTGAAGCACTGGCTTCTGCCTAAAGAAATGACAAGGTGAAGCCTTTCACAATGTGGACATTCAATGTACAGTTTCTCTACTATATACACTGAGCTGTTCCTACAGTTTCTCTGACTCAGCTGAACGCATCTGTACATGAGAGTTCAATGATAATGATCTCCTATTTTTCCTTTTTTCTAAAAAAGGGAAAGTTTGCTCTACATCAAAAGCAGCATTTACAAATTGAAATGCAAAATGTAAGCCTTGATGGGCCTTTGACCCAACCCACCTACATCACTCAGGAGCCCGCCAAAGGGTCTTGCGAGGATATAGAAACAACAACAGGTGCCATTGAGCAAAACCAGGAGTCCCAAGGGGGCAGGGTCAAGGGTCAGTCTAGACATACCCCTCGTGACAGATGTTTCCGTTGATGAGGCTGAAGGTGGCCACAGAGGGGTTGGTGCTCTTGAAGGAGGTCATGCAGGTGGTACTTCTGGCGGTGCTGTGAGACCGGGTCATCAGGCCGGGCCGGCAACAGAGGAGCTGGGTGTTGAACTGTTTCCTGAAACTCTTGCTCAGCAAGTAGAGGGCAAAGGGGTTCACGCAGGAGTTGGTAAAGGCCAGGAGGCGGGCACAGATGCTGGTGACAAAGTGGAGCATGGAGGTGTCCACCTCGGAGTAGTGGTAGGAGCGGTACAGGTAGATGACATGGTTGGGGAGCCAGCAGAAGGCAAAGAGGCACACGAATACCAGCACTGTCTTGGCGAGGCGCTTCCGGGACTCAATCTGAGGAGAGAGTCACACACAGAGAGACAGAGGGATGAGGGACGGTGTGGGGGAAGGCGGCGACAAAGATTTTGGTAGAGGGGAAGAAAGGGAAAGCGAATTAGGAAACAGATGGGCTCACAAGGCCACAGGGAATGAGTTCAAGAGGGGACAAGAGAGAAACAGAGAGAGAAAAGCAACAGAAACGGACAGAAAAAGAAAACAAGTCAGAAGCACACAAAGGGAAAAGCCGGGAAGCAGAAATCGATGAGTAGAGTACAGCTAGAACGTGCCACTGAGGACAGATCTTTAAACAAAGTTGATTACATGCTTGAGTGGATTGCACAATGAAATTCTGGTAAGTGCCCTCTTTTTTCTCCGGAGGGCACTGGTGCAGTTAGCGGCCATATGACTTTATGTCTTTCTTGGCTCCACAGTTAATAATTTCTTCTTCCCTCTGATGCTTAAAAAAGCAGCCCACTTTGTTCTTCCTCGTTGGCTAGACCAAGATAACTGCCTATTATTATTTTTTTCCTCTCAAGTTATTTCTGGCCTGTATTATATAGGAAGGGTCTTAGACAAAGCGAGCTGAGGATCTCCCTTTGTTCCCAACTCCCTCCCCTACTGCAAGGGAAATGTCATTCTCATTAAAGAATTTGGAGTACAATGGATGCTCATTACTGAGAGTTCTTTCAAGAAGGTTGATAGCTTCACTGAGAACTGCCACTGTCCACCCATCATTGAGGCAAAAAAAAAAAAAAAAGAACTCTAGAGGGTGAAGCCTCAACCTGCAGATAGCATTTTAAATGGGTGGAGAGTCTTTCGGCTTTTCCATCATAAATATCACAGGATCTACAATGGGACTAGAAGGCAAAAACTGACAAAAAGGAGAAAGCCAGAACCACTGGTTTCTACCATTTACACCCCAAGGGTGAAATTATGGGGGTGACGGGGGGAAGGGGAAGGGAGACTAATACATACGGAGGGCATCCTGCATTTGGGCAGTCTGGGGGTACACATGCTCTCTTGTAATCCTCCAACGGCCTTACAATGTAGGGGTCATTACCCTATTTCATAGAAAAGAAACTGATGCTCACAGAGGGTAAATGAGTAAGTCAGGAAGCCTAGACTTGAACTCAAATCAACGTGAACCCATCTGAATCAAACTACTTCTTTTTCTTCAGCCAGCCTCATTTTCCTGTCCCCTGCTTTATCACATGTGGTATATATATCACATATGGTTTCCCAGCCAAACACTATGACTGGAGTTTAAAGAAGTCACGTCCCTATGAGCCTCAACATTTTATTTTTTAAAAAAACAACAACATGTTTTCAGATTTTTCTCAAAAAGAAATCCATACTCCAAATCTTTCAGGTGCTTGGAGTTCCCATTGCGGCTCACTGGAAATGAATCTGACTAGCATCCATGAGGACATAGGTTCAATCCCTGCCCTCGATCAGTGGGTCAAGGATCCAGCATGGCCGTGAGCTGTGGTTTAGGTTGCAGATGTAGCTCAGATCTGGCGTTGCTGTGGCTGTGGCGTAGGCCAGTGGCTACAGTTCTAATTTGACCCGCAGCCTGGGAACCTCCATATGCCGTGGGCGCAGCCCTAAAAAGACAGACAGACACACACACACACACACACACACACACACACACACACGCACGCACGCACACATCTTTCAGGTCCTCAACACCTCACCAGCCTAGGTCTTTAATAAAATAAAAGATTCTTAAGAATGCCTGAATTCCTGGTCTTTTGAGGCTAGGAGTTTCCATTTACCACCTGACCACAGATGGCCCACCTCTCCTAATTGCAGAATCAGGCCACATGATCACCTAAACACTGCACTTGTCAGCGGAGTCCACAAGAAATGCGAGGGATCGAATCCCCAAGGAGGAAATGAAGCGCCCCTTGGCACCCACCTGCTTCTTGACATGTATATTCCCTTCCACGGGTAGATTGTAAGCACTCTGGATCAGATTTTTGGCAATGAAGTAGTAGTAAACAGAGATGATGGACAGCGGGATGATGTAGAAGACCAGGAAGGAAGCTGTGGAGTGGATTTTTGGGTGCAACTCATTAGAGTGTGGGTACGGGGCACAGCTAATGAAGGTCTGGTTTGTGCTTTCCTCGTGGAAGGGATGAAGGTCAGAAAACACAGCCTCTGGGATGGCCAGGAGCATGGAGATGATCCAGATCAGTGCGGCTTTGAGGCAGATCTTCATCAGGGCATGAGAGGCTTGGATATCCATTGGCCGGACAATGGCTTTGTACCTGGGGCAGGAAAGAGAGAAGGGTCTGCGTAAGTTGCCTAATATTATTACAGATGCAGCAAGTGGGCCTAGGGGCAGGCAAGCGAGGTGCCACAGGTGCAACACTTCAGGAGGTGGTCACTCCCAGGTTTATGCAAGTGCCGACTCTGAACTTACAGTCAGCGCCTCCTTAAATGTTGCGCCCCAAGCGCCTTGCTCACCTTATCCTGAAGCCCTGAAGGATGCTGTCCCCTTTCGCCAGCACTAACACTCTGCCTACATTCTCTCTTGATTTTAAGAATACTTCTCAGGAGTTCCCGTTGTGGCTCAGTGGTTAACGAATCCGACTAGGAACCATGACGTTGTGGGTTTGATCCCTGGCCTTGCTCAGTGGGTTAAGGATCCGGCGTTGCCGTGAGCTGTGGTGTAGGTCGCAGACGCGGCTCGGATCCCGCGTTGCTGTTGCTGTGGCTGTGGTGTAGGCCGGCAGCTGTAGCTCCTGTTAGACCCCTAGCCTGGGAACCTCCACATGCCGCGGGCGCGGCCCTAGATAAGGCAAAAAGACAAAAAAAAAAAAAATACTTCTCAGAAAAGCTGAAACTCCTTTTATTCTTCTTCTTAAATCACAGACATGAATAACAAAGCATGTTTAACGAAGGACACAGGAACAAGAAGCTTGGACTTTTTTTCTTGCAAAGCCTTCATTTTGAGTGTTCAAATGCAGTTTAGGAAACCTTCAGTTACAGAGTATTTACATATGCCTCTTTTCTTTTTCAAAGGTTGCAGAACAAATAGTCTGTTAAAAAAGTTATACACCGGAGTTCCCGTCGTGGCGCAGCGGTTAACAAATCCGATTAGGAACCATGAGGTTGTGGGTTCGATACCTGGCCTTGCTCAGTGGGTTAAGGATCCAGCGTTGCTGTGAGCTGTGGTGTAGGTCACAGCTGCGGCTCGGATCCTGTGTTGCTGTGGCTGTGGCACAGACCAGAAGCCGTAGCTCTGATTAGACCCCTAGCCTGGGAACCTCCATATGCCGCGGGTGCGACCCTAAAACGACAAAAAGGCAAAAAAAAAAAAAAGTTATACACGGAAGAGTCCCTGTAACTATCAAATTAGTCTTTCTGTGCCCTCCTACTCTCAGCCTCAATCTTCTCTTGCAATATTTACGTCCCTCCTGGTTTCTGCACTACACATGCCTCTGTCTTGGGTCAAGCGCTCTGGGAAGCAGACAATGAGCTGAAGTCAGCAGGACAGAGAGTTTACTGTTGAGTAATACCTGCGGGGGAAGAGGAGGAAGCAGGATTGGGCAGAGAGAGCTGTTAGACTCTGATGCAGACCTGGTCAACACCAGACAAGGTGACAACCATCCTAATTTGCCTGGCCATTTCCCAGTTTTAGCATGGAAATTCCCACATTCTGGGAAATTTCTCAGTCCCAGTGACTGGGACAGCTGGTCACCGGACACCAGCCCAATGGGAAGCTCAGGAACAAAGACTGCCTGGTGGAGGAGTTCTGCCTTGGTAGAAATGGCCAAGCCCTTGTATTACCACCTTGCTTGGTTATTGGCTGGGGCCACCCAAAAAGACTGTGACCTCAGTTGCTACCTGGTTCTGTCACTGGGCAGGAACTGCCCAAGAAGAGCGTGATCCACAGCTTGAAAGGTAAAGTGGTCCCAGAAGAAGCTGACACCGGGAGGCACTCAGGGAACCACAGTCGCCACAGCTGGACAGTGGCTCTTTTCTTCAAGGGAGGTGTGAGCAGGACATGACCATGTCTGCCACAACTCCCTGCACAACGCCTAGCACAGTGGGCTTCATGCCTATTTTGTGTCAACTTGTCTGAGAATCCACTAGAGGATGAGCCTCTGGTGAGTAACGACTGTATCTTTTTCTATCTTGGTATCTGCCAGCACTGTGATTTGCACACACTGCACAAACATCTGTTGGACTGTGCATGAGCTGCTATAGTGTGGAAACTGATAGGAGTTGGGACCACCTAAATGTTAGAGTGTTCATTGCTAAAAATATTGTGTTGACATGGGTTCTGCCTCTGATACTTTTTTATATCATGGACTTCAGTGAGAGAGGAACAGTTATATCCACTTGTTTCCATGTTGATTAAACCTCCATTGAGTTACCACTCTTGGCTGCACCCTGACTCCTCACTCATTTTCCGCCTCCTTCCGGGGAAGGGGGAATGAGTTAAGTGGTGAGTTCAGGGAAAAGAACCTGCCATGTGCACCGAGCTCAGAGGCCTGTGCTTATCTAATTGTCCCTGAATAGCAGAATGGCACATCTAATATAGGAAATCAGAGTGTCTACAAGTTCGTTACTGCTGTGGACCTAGGTCACATTCTCCAAACGACTTTATCAGATAGAGGAGCAACTATTTCTTATTATCATCTGTCTTATTCCTATATCTAGCTCTCTGTTCCCACTTCAGGTAGGGAAGAGAAGGCTACTATTTATCAGACATCCCCAACACTCTAGCACAACATTATTACCCTGCTTCAGTGTACCTGGGTTTGCTTTTCCATCCATAATTTGTATTATTTTATTTATTTATTTAGCTTTTTAGGGCTGCACCTGCAGCATATGGAAGTTCCTAGGCTAGGGGTTCGAATTGGAACTGCAGCTGCCAGCCTACACCATAGCTGCATCCACAACCTATGCCGCAGGTTGTGGCAATGCCAGATCCTTAACCAAGTGAGGCCAGGGATCAAACCTGCATCCTCATAGATACTAGTCAGGTTCTTAACCTGCTGAGTTGCAACAGGAACTCCCTGTATTAGTTCATTTTAAGCAATTATAAAAAACATAAAAGTTTCAAAGGAGGTTCTACTGTCCTAGAGTGCTTTCTCTAGTCACTAGTCATTTCAAACACCTTTTTTTCTTTTTTCTTTTGTCTTTTGTCATTTTAGGGCCACACCCGCGGCATATGGAGGTTCCCAGGCTAGAGGTCTAATCGGAGCTGTGGCCACTGGCCTGCGCCGCAGCCACAGCAACGCAGGATCCGAGCCGAGTCTGCAACCTACACCACAGCTCACGGCAACACCGGATCCTTAACCCACTGAACGATGCTAGGGATCAAACCCGCAACCTCAGGGTTCCTAGTTGGATTCATTTCTGCTGCGCTACGACGGGAACTCCCATTTCAAACACTTTTGTTCCTAGTTTAGAATGCAGGCAAGGAATTAATATTTTAATTACAGGTATGTGAATACCTGGACTTCCCTGATGCCTCAGTGGATCAAGGATACGGCATTGTCACTATTGCGACAAAGGTTCAGTCCCTGGCCCAGGAACTTCTGCATGCTGCAGGTGTGGCCAAAAAAAGAAAAAAAGGTACGTAAATATCTTCAGCTAAAGATGTGCATGATGGGGACTTACTGTTGTGGCATAGCACAAACGAATCCAACTAGAATGCATGAGGATGAGAGTTTGATACCTGGCCTCGCTCAGTGGGTTGGGGATCCAGCATTGCCGTGAGCTATGCTACAGGTCGCAGATGCAGCTCGGATCCCACATTGCTGTGGCTGGGGCTGGGACTGGAGCTGTGGCTGCCAGCTACAGGTCCAATTTGAACCCTAGCCTGAGAACTTCCATATGCCACAGTGCGGCCCTAAAAAGCAAAAAAAAAAAAAAAAAAAAGGAGTGAGTTTTCTTTGGAAGTTCCCATTGTGGCTCATTGGTAACAAGCCTGAGTAGTATCCATGAGGATGTAGGTTCGATCCTTGGTCTTGCTCAGCAGGTTAAGGGGGTTAAGGATCTGGAGTGGCAGTGAGCTGTGGTGTAGGTCACAGATGGCGCTCAGATCCCACATTGCTGTGGCTGTGGTGTAGGCCAGCAGCTGTAGCTCCGATTCAACCCCTAGCCTGGAAACTTCCATATGCCACAGATATGGCCCTAAAAAGCAAAAAAAAAAAAAAAAAAAAAAAAAAAAAAAAAAAAAAAAAAAAAAAAAAAAAAAAAAAAAAAAAAAAAAAAAAAAAAAAAACCAAAAAATAAAAGCAAACCCCTAACCCAAAACAAAACAAAAAAACAAAGATGTGCCTGACAAAAGCTATCCCTGATAAACCAATCAGAGGTAAAGTGGTAGTTATGACTTCTAGCTGCATTTCCTGGCAGAGAGCAGTCCCAAATACATTAACTCTCCAAGCGAAGGTGATTCACTCATGCATATAGCAGAAACCAGAGCAAATGGCTTACCTCCTTCTCTTGTGGGAATCTTGTATTCCTAAGTGCAAAATGCCATGGGAACTACTGAGCTGTGATTTCAAATTCACAACTTTTAAAACATAAAAGGTAGTGTAAAACATTTTTTTATAGTTTTGCCAGAAAAAATAATTTGAATCTAAATCTAAATAAGCCTCCAAATCTATGTGCCAGTTTTCAAGATGTGGGGAGAGAAGAACCTGTTAGATGATGCAATCAGTCAAATACTGAATTGGAAAATTTTACAGGAATAATGACTCTATTTTTTTTTTAACAAATATATGGCATCAGAAAGCAGAAAGAACGGTTATAGATCGACTGATAGCAATCAAGTGCATTGTGTAGACTCCTTTTGGATTTTGATGAAAACCAAAGCATAAAAAGATATTTTTGAGAATACTGAAGAAAATCAAACATAGATTTAGTACCAGTGATATCAAGGAATTTTTTTTTTGCCATTTTGTCATTTTAGGGCCGCACCCGCGGCATGTGGAGGTTCCCAGGCTAGGGGTCTAATCGGAGCTGTTAGCCGCCGGCCTACACCGCAGCCACAGCAACGCAAGATCCGAGCAACGTCTGTGACCTACACCACAGCTCACGGCAACGCCGGATCGTTAACCCACTGAGCAAGGCCAGGGATCGAACCCGCAACCTCGTGGTTCTTAGTCAGATTCGTTAACCACTGCACCACGACAGAAACTCCCTCAAGGAATTATTTTTACTGTATTGGGTGTGATAGTGGTATTGCGGTCCTTTTTTTTTTCTTTTTAAACTTTACTTATTAAAAACACATCCTAGGAGGTACCATCGTAGCTCAGTGAGTTAAGGACCCGATGGCTCTGTGAGGATGCAGGTCACAATCCCTGGCCTCGCTCAGTGGGTTAAGGATCTGGCATTGTTGCAAGCTCGGATCTGGTGTTGCCATGGCTGTGGCGCAGGATGCAGTTGCAGCTCCGATTAGACCCCTAGCCCTCCTTGCAGGTGCAGTTGTAAAAAGGAAAAAAAAAAAAACACACACTCTAAAATATTTACTAGTGAAATAATATAATGTCTAGAGTTTGCTTTAAAGTATTCAGATATATTCATATATCATTTATATAATTAAAAAGTAAATAAAATGCACTGCAAAAAATTTTATGTTATGGAATAGTCATAAAACATCAAAGAAATTAAAGAAATCCCATTTACTAAGCTCTTGCCCTGTGCCAAGCAGAGAATAACATCTATATGATCTCATTTATGTTCCAGACAACTCCAACAGGCAGGTGCTATTATCCCCACTCTACAGGTGACAAATTCAAGCTCACATGGTTTCAGAGGTGGTAGGGTCAATAATTAATTTAGGATCAAGTCTTTTCAGGATACCCCAGCTCTTTCAAAAGAAAGCTTTTGGTAAATCCTTCATAGACAAAGAGAAACAGACCAGCTGTTTCCCAAATGTATATGCAGCATACCCTAAATACCCTGGAAGTCTAATGGCTCCATAGAGCATAGAACATATCAGTCTATATCTTCTTCTGGTTTGAACTGCTATGCCTGGAGTTCCCAATGAAGGGAGATCCCACTGAGTGGTTCTTGTTTAGGAGTGATGGCTGGTTGGACTAGGGTGGATATTCAGTAATAAAAACTAACCAATAAACTGCCTGGCCAGTTACCAAAGATTCGCTCTTTCTCTTAAGCATTTAAACTAAAAAAGCTGAGAGGATGTAGTTAGTCAATCATGGATGTTCGAAATAAAAGATTATGATGTAGAGGAAGGGATTCATGCAGGACAAATAAGCAAAGTAGGTAGACTGGGAGAAAGAGAAAGAATGAAGCAGACATAAAAGAAGAAGAAGCTGAGATGATGTGGCCCTAAATCATAACAGAGGGTCCTTGGTTCCCAGCCCTTGCATTACTTTTGAATGTACAAGAGGTCTCCCATTATAATCTTACAATTCTTCCTTTCCCTTTTCACTTGGGTAAATTTGAGTGGCGGCCATTCTTTGTCAACAAAAGAGCCTTATCTAGAGCAATTAGACATCATGGTCACTTAAATCTCTCATCAGATTTTATTTCCAGGATCATTTCACAGCGATCATCCCCTACTTGCTGCTCCCTGAAAGAATGAGCTGTCAACTCTCAATTGTACTCAAGAGACAGACTAGTTTATGCCCTATTCCTAAATTCTCCATCACCTTCCTGCTTCCCTCCTTTCTTCATGCCCATTCCCAGAGTCTCCTTTCACCTGAATCCAGTCTTTCCAAATTTCAGCTTATAATCATCTTGAAGCTTTCCTGACCAATGTAGGCCTCAATAATTTCCATTCCTTCTCCCAAGCTAATTTTACTCTTGTTTTATGCTTATCACGCGCTGTCTTGTATTCCTTGCTACCTTTCCATGGCATGTCTTTTCTATCTGACTTCCTCATAAATTCCTAAGGTCAGAAGCTTACATCTTCTCTTCTCTTCTTTCTGTATCACTAAAAATGTTTCTGGTCCCCTGTTTTGCATACCACTTATTTCAAAGTAGAAGCTCAGCAAATACTTGCTAATTAATTGATGAATCATATGTGATTTGCAGACATGTCTTATTTTCAACTTCTCACAAACAAGTGCCAGCAGATTCACTTTCACACACTTAGTAAGAATCATTCTGAAAAAATTCACTCCTCTAATAATATGGGGCTGAAGACAACTGCTTCCCACTTTTGAAAACATCTGTGCTTCATTTTTCTTATGCAAACATAGAAAGGTCAAAAATGTTTTCCGTGCAAGATTAATGTGTCAAAGGGATTCTTGGCAAGTAGAAGCAGCTGGCTCCCACACCCAGGGTTGGAAACCTTTGCCCACAGAAAGGTATGTCTTCTATTCAAACACAGAAAGTTTGTTTATTTTTAAGGATCCAGCATTTCAGCCCTCATTTGTTCATAATTACCTACTGAAGTCGGTAGGAATTGTTGAGCAACAATATTTTAAAATCTCCATTACAATCCTAAAGCTCACTACCTGGAGAGGAGTGAGGTAGAGAGAAAATGAAATGAAATAAATGGTCTCTAGGGTAATTGACACATTGTCGGCATTTAAATTAGAATCCTAATACCTAATAAGATTTGACAAGACTATTAAACAGTGGCTTTATTTTCTCATGAGAATAACATCAAGAACTTTTCTGAAGAAATGTGAGGCAATTATAAGCTGGTTTGTAAAATGACTATAATCCAGAGCAATGGAGTCTTATCTCCTTTGAACTATTACTGCAAATGGAGAGCTTGCTGGTCCTTGCCGACCATCCAACCGTTATCTTTAAGTATGTAACACATTATAGTCATCCTTTTCTGTTCTTCTCTCCAGGCAAAAATAACTCCAAAGCTCTTCTTCACTCGCTTTTAATATACTTCCGTTTCCTCTGAACTCTAATGTGATCTTGCGAGCAGAGAGACCTAGTTCCTAATGGTGATTCTACCCACTAGCTTTAGGATCCTGGACAACTCACCGACTCTTTGCGCCTCAATATTCTCATCCCTGAAAGGAGATAATTCCTGCAACCTTCAATGTAGTAACTGATTCAGGCAAAAATGATAAAACCACTGAGGGGGAGGTTTTAGGGGAACAAGACATTCACATAGTCTCAAAGAGACTCCCCATAGATTACCATCTAATTACGAAATGAAAATGACCCTTTACATTGGGGAGATCCAAAGGTCACCCCTCTAATCAAGTGACCAAACCTAGGGTGAATTTCTCCATTAGACGGAGCAGACACAAGAGCTGGGGCCCATGATACCTTTAGGGGCTCAGGAAAACGTTTTAATGTTTTTGAAAATCAGAACAACAAAAAAAATGAACACAATCCATCCTGGATTATACATATCTTTGTGCCAAAACAATTATAAAATATAATTTTAAAATACTTTTTATGGAGAAAGGGTCCCATGGAGATAAAAGTGCAAAG